>JAVALU010000354.1:0-53060 GCA_030770095.1 Gila robusta
TCACATGGTGTGATGGTCTTTTGTCAGAGAATAGAAATGCATTGCTTTCTTAAATGTCACATGGGCCACTAGAACCCTGCAAAACAACTTGGACAGTTTAGTTACTTGGGAAAGAAACTCTGATGTCAAGGCAAGAGTGAAAATTGCAGCAGCATCCTTTAAGGTCAACGCAGAGAAGCAACAGAAACGCAAATGTCCTAAGAGAGAGGGCAGCAGTTTGTTATTATTGTGGTAAACATGGACATTGGGGAAAAGAGTGTAGGAAAAGCAAAAAGAACTTGAGAGAGTTAAAAATTTTACTCAGCTCCTGCTCAGTCTGCTTCCTACTCTGAAGCAGCCCCTCCCCTCGTCAGTAACCCAGTTGGGCAGCTGTTTTAGGTGTTAGCCATTCAGGCCTAAGAAAGACAATGAGTGCTTAAAGGGTCACTCCACCGATTTTGACATGAATGTGTATTGAAAGTGGGTAATATGTGTAGTAGAATAGTAGCAGAAATTTTTAATTTTGTTCCTTCCTGTCCAATAAAATGCCGAAAATGACTTTTTAGTGCTTGTGGATTATAGACAACAATCCCCATAGTGCATTGCAATGCTCAGCTCCACAGGCCACTCCCACTACTCCGCCCATCGACGTAGACTACAGTTGAGCTCCACTGCGCTTGCGCTACTGCCTGGAAACTACTTTACACAATTGGTACTGACAAGTTATTTTTCGACCCAATTATTGATTTACTCCTTGTTTTTTGTGTTGAAATGGTGTGCACTTGCATAGTTCCGACATGTTCATCCAGTACAAGGAAAATACACGGAGTAAGTTTTCACAGATTACCCAAAGATTTGGACTTGTGCAAAAAGTGGCTAAGGGCTATCAATAACCCGAAATTCGGAGAGGACACAGCCATTGAAGCACTAAAAAATCTTATGGTGTGCAGTCTACATTTCAAGCCAGAGGATTTCGAAGCGAACCCCTTAGGTTTGAAAAGACCCGCGCTTTTGAAAAACGCAATTCCGTCTAGATTTACCTTGCCAGATGATGACGACGCACAGCCAGGAACCTCTGGAACTAGTGCTAAACGCATTTGCCTGGAGGTAAGGTTCTTTCTGACTAAACTCTATTAACGTTATTGGCAACTGAGGACACACACTGACATAGTCGTCTGCTGTAAAGCAACACCTCTCCTATGAATTGTCTGTTTACAAAAAAAAAGAAGCTTGTATGTTTTGATTGCTTGTTGTTCTAATGTGTCTGCCTCGATAACCAACGCATAGTAAAGTTAGTACTATGTAACGTAACAATGTTACTATAGACACTTAGCTATAAGTTATATAACTTTGCTATTAGCAATCTAAATCCACCATGTTCTAATGTGTTTGTTTGACGTTATTCAAACAATTTTAAACGTTATGGAACTTTACTTCTGACATTTCAGACTAAAGCGACGTCGCCGTCTGCTGCAGTGTTGTTGTCCTCATCATCAGAAGAGGAAGAATCTCAGTTAGTGAAAGAACCTATGTTATCAACACCAGTCAAAATTCCTCCCTCTGTTCAAGCAGTGTTTGTAAGTATTCTACAATATATTATATCTATCATTAATCATGACAGCAGTGTAGGCTAAACGCAGTTCACCCACCTCTGAAATTTTATTAATACTTTATCCACCTCTTGATTTTATAGAGTTTATCTACCACTCGATACGTTCAATGCATTTTCTAATAGTGTATGCAGTCTTGAAACTATCTAGTAAGCATAGCACTAATAAACAGTAATATTCACCATTCTCATATATTTTCTCAATGTCTATTATGTATTTAAAAATAATAAGAAACCGTAACACATTTCCTTATTTTCATTCATCCTACCCACCTCTTATTTCACCTATCTCTATCTATCTCTAGCAATGTCTAGTACATTTAAAACTACTGTCTGATTTAATTTAGCGAAATATTGTTTTAAGAGAAACTGTCGTTTGTTTTACAGTCACCATGTCCAAGTACACCTGGCCTTGATACCACTGCCAGCACAATTGAAGTTGGTGAAACAGATGAAAGCTATCAGCATGAGTCTACCCTCACCACATCGTCGTCAACATCAGAAGATGAATATGAAGACTGGACTTGCAAGAAAATAATTGTCAATGAGTCCAGTCTAATGTCACTATTCAAGTTTTGCCAGATGTGTGGAAGACCAATTTCTTCCAAGACTATCTATGCTAATGGGGCACAGAGGAGTGTTAAATGGATGTGTCTTGGAGGCCATTCTGGTACTTGGAAATCTTCCCCAGATGTAAGGGGAATACCAGAGGTAAATTTACTTTCAGCTGCAGCGGTTCTGTTTAGAGGCGGCACATACACCGAACTCTCCGACTGGTGTGAAACAATTGGTGTACAAATGATTGGAGCATCAACCTTTTACAACATCCAGAAGGCGTATTTGCATCCTACCATGTCTTAGGTGTCTTTATGTCTTATATGTTCTTTTGACCTTATACTTATACTTGCCTTACCAGTTTGCACTGCCAACGATCACCTTACTGTACATACTCAATCACGAGTTCAATAATTATATTTTTGTATAGTGTGTATAAAGTTGTTTGCTTGTTTTGATGTTCATGACACAATTCTTTTTTTGTGAATAAAAAAAAGATATATTTCACTCCTGCTCTCCTTTCTGTCTTCAACATAGAGTTGTAAGGAGGTAACTGATTTGCAACTAAATTATAATGCAATGTTTACTTGTAAAACGTTATAATTAATAGAAATTATGGGTATGATCACCATTATGTTATCTTTGTCATCTAAGTCAACAGTAGCTAGGTAGTTCTAGTTTTGAAAAGTTGGTCATTTAAAAATACTAATACTAATAAAGAAGTACAACAACGTAAATTTTAAACATTTTTATTGAATTAGTATATACAATAAATACAACAATTGAAAGTATATATACAAAAAAAGAAACTACAGCTCCTCCTGAGCGTCGTCCGCTTCTTGGTGCCCGCAGTACTGGCCGTCTGGAGCTGGATATTTCTGACGGATAGCCTGCACAACACAAGCTGGTAACACGACACGACGCCCTCTGCCCAATCTCTCTCCTTGCAGGACCCACTCAAGAAAGTGCCGGTAGGCTGTTAGGCGAAATTGTCTGGACAAAACATTGAGCACAAATTGAGTGATGGTCTTTGAACCTAGCGTGCCACAGTAGCTAGCATAACTGCAAGATATTTGTGTAATAAACCTGCAACGTTAGTGTGTTAACAAAATGAAAATAAACTTACTTTACAGATAGACGACCATTGGACCCTGTAGGCTTTGGCTGGCGTTTCCAGTTGACCTTAGGGATTCGAAAGTAGGTCTCCAGGACGCCGCTATCGATATGTGGTGCGAAACTCGGGTGATCAACCACACACACGTCCGTGTCATCCTCCGAATATATAATTTCATACAGGAGAAATTCGCACCGCTGGAATTCGCGGCAGCAGACTGACTCTTCTTCTGTGTCCATTGGCGCACAGTGAGAGCACAGGCACCACCAATCTGTCCCAGCTCGAGGCATTGCGGGCTCCTCGTCCGCGGCAGGCAGATCGGCTGTGGTGGAAGCAGGTTCAGCCGCCTCCTGTTCCTCCATAGCCCTCAGCTGCTCGTCGCTGTACTCAGGCTCATAAAGGTAGCCACGAACATCTGTTTCTGCCATATTAAAATCCCAATCCTCCATAATGTATCCGTCTTCGTTTTCAGAACCTTCGGCGTCCATTTTTTCAAAAAGTTTCGCCACTGGCACTGATCTGTGATAGGTCTGTTAGCGCATTAGGTCCATCCCCCAATGGGCGGGTTGGAAAGGGTGGGAACTAGTGCTTGTAGTCTTTACAGAAATACCCCATTCTTACACTTCCTCCTACAATGACGCAAATTGACGATTTTTGCGTCATTGTAGGCGGAAGTGAAAAAGGTAAATAGTGGATTTCTCTCGTCTCAGGGGACAATGAAAGATTTTTTCAGGACCATTCAATAGTATTACTGGGTTTCTAACAATGGAAAGCTTAATGCAAATGGGTGGAGTGTCCCTTTAATTTCCCCAGTAACTTACAACAGAGATAAAAGACTTCTGTTTTGTTTAATAGAACAAAAGGAAAGTGACTATCTCAGCTTTCATTTGGGGGACACTGGTTAAGTAGACTCACAGCCTTAAATGTTATGCTACAGCACAGGCCCTTCATCATTAATAGTGTTAGGTCAGACTGTAAACGTAAAATGCCCTCATGCAGTGTCCACAATAATGCCGAACATTGTTCCATCCTCATAAATGATGTCTACAATGACTGAAGTTGTTAGAGGATGAAGGAGAAATAACTCAGATGAAGATTACACACATCACAGGACAGGTAGTCAAAGAAATCTCTAGAATGTTGCAAGCCATTAGAGCCTAAGTGGCACATCAAGTGATGCTAATTAAAGTAGCTGCAGTATTGTTCAGGATAAACATGGAGTCATTGTGTCACACTGTACAAGTTGTTCCTCCTCCCACAGGGAAATGACAGGACACGGAACAGTGAGGAGCTCAGGGAAGAAACCGATTGCAACAGGCGTCGGGGGCCAACCCTTGCGGTGAAGACTCCCTCATTGGCCTTCCCATCAACTAGCCCATCCTTCCCTCACTGGTTCTATTTAGGTGTCAAAATCAATTAAGACATAGGGAAGAATGAAACAACAACAGCAGACTCTGAAAAGTTTAAAACCCTAGGGTTGAACAAATACTGCTCTCCTGTCTTTTGTTTTCTCTCTTCCTCTGTGCAGGTAACACTTGATGGCTGACCCGAGACCCATATGCACCGTCTGGAGCTGGATATTTCTGACGGATAGCCTGCACAACACAAGCTGGTAACACGACACGACGCCCTCTGCCCAATCTCTCTCCTTGCAGGACCCACTCAAGAAAGTGCCGGTAGGCTGTTAGGGCGAAATTGTCTGGACAAAACATTGAGCACAAATTGAGTGATGGTCTTTGAACCTAGCGTGCCACAGTAGCTAGCATAACTGCAAGATATTTGTGTAATAAACCTGCAACGTTAGTGTGTTAACAAATGAAAATAAACTTACTTTACAGATAGACGACCATTGGACCCTGTAGGCTTTGGCTGGCGTTTCCAGTTGACCTTAGGGATTCGAAAGTAGGTCTCCAGGACGCTGCTATCGATATGTGGTGCGAAACTCGGGTGATCAACCACACACACGTCCGTGTGCACTCACTTGTGCACAAACATGATGGTCCAACAAGACATTCTTGATCTTTCAGCAAAATCACCCAAGATGACTGAATATAATTTTTCATGGTTCAGAAACTTGATTGATCACGAGAAAATCACAGTTCCAACCAGAAAAGACTCACGGACCCTAATTGCATGTTTTGTTTCTGTGTCAACATGCAATTACAGAAAAACAAACACAGAACATGCCTTATGTGCCTGTAACTATCACAAGTTGCAAGAATGAATTTTTAATTGTTTAAATTTGTCTATAGTGTGGGAGTTATTTAGAACTCCCAAAGAGGGGACTGAAGGATTACAAATTTATTAAATGTTTTATTTAAGTTTCTAATACTATCATATATAAACTGAGAAAGTTCTGTTTGTTGAAGTTAGCATTTCAGGTTAGGATGGTAAATGATATCAGCTGTGAAACAGTTTCCAGCAAGAGAATCTGGCAAATCCTGTTTTCTCCATTGTAAGTTAAATGAGTCTGATCACTGAGACTTTCTTTAATGGCTCTGGGATGGCTCTTGGAACCAGAGTTTTTGGCCACTATCAGCATTTGAATAGTTATGCTGATTCCATTGGATTGGTAATGCCCTCAGAGAAGGGTGTGTTCGTACTACATTTGCATGCTTTGTTTGAATTTGTCTCCACCTCCAGAAGTCCCTCCTCTTAAAATGCCTATAATATACCATGTAAAGTTACTTTAATTTAGACGATGTTGGAATGACTGCAGCAACGACAAGCAATAAAGAACTTCTGCTTGGAAAACTTCCACCGTCTCCTGGTCTGAGCTTCTAACTTTTCTACAAAGAAAAAGATCACTACACTAGCTAAGTTGTAGTTTTCCATGGTGGTTAGTTAGTGCCTGATTATAAAGAAAAAATATCTGTTTTGTCATTCCTGGATAACAACATGTCATTCTTGGATAACAAAAAACCTCTGTTAGCCAGGACATGTCATCCGTTATCCAGAATGACATAACGTAACAATCTAGTTTTTAATTAACATTTGTAAACTTTTAGGCATAGTTATTTTAGTTATTATATTAACATTAACATTATTTACATAATTTGTATGTTTTTTTGCCATATTTTTGCTGTCATTCATCTTGATTTCATATGATTCAATGAGTCACATTCAATTATCTTTGAATTGAATTTTGGAATGTTAATAATAATGTAATCACGAATGATGTAGTCATATTTATTAATTATACCCCATTTTGGTAACACTTTATAACAACTGCATGCTATTAATCATTAGTTAAGCATTAGTAAACAGTTAATTCATAATTTATAAGCATTAATAGACATTAATAAGCAGTTTATAAATACAGGTATAAATGCTTTATTCTTGATTTATAAGCATATCTATAATGTGTTTAATAATTTGTATTTTCATACTTTGTTAATGATCAATTTATAAATTCTAAATGAAGTATAGCATTATTTACAAACCAGTTATTTGGGAGTTGATAAGTGATTCATAAGATCACTTAGAAAGTGTGAGTAAATGTAGTAAATTCAGGTAGTTATAAAGACATCTTATAAAAAACATTATTCAGACATTACTAAAACATTACTAAACAATTATTAAACATTATAGATATGCTTTTAAATCAGAATAAAGCATTTATAGCTGTATTTATAAAATCTCCTTTATAAATGCTTTACAAGGCATAACTAGTCCTCACTTTAGATGAGCTCACAAAAATAGTTAACTGACCACTACTAAATGCTTTATAACTACCCGAATTAACCCTGAATTACAGTAGAAACACATGTTAATAAAGCATTTATTAACACACTAAGTAACTATTACTATATGTCTAAATAATCATATGTATGAATGTACATTTTAATACTTTATTAATCATTTACATACACTTTCTAAGTGATCTTATGAACCACTGACAGTTCCTACATAACTGGTTTGTAAATAATGCAATACTTCATTTAGAAATGATAAATTGATAAATAATAAAGTATGAAAATACAATTATTAAACATTATAGATATGCTTTTAAATCAAGAATAAAGCATTTATAGCTGTATTTATAAAATATGTTAATGTTTTATCACAAAATGTATGAAATGCTGTTGCATTTAAGTGTTGGCTGAATTAATCAATTTACATAAAAAAATGTTGATTGACACGTTTTTAACGATTTAAAAAAGTTTTAGTGTTTCTTACATTGTTACAAGTTTGAGTGTGGAAGGAAAAATGATACCGAGGCTGATTTTCATGGTAATCCTGAAAAATATTGCACAAATCAGTCGTAAGTCGCACGGGGTATATTTTTAGCAATAGCCAACAATACATTGTATGGGTCAAAATTATCAATTTTTCTTTTATGCCAAAATCATTAGTATATTCAGTAAAGATCATGTTCCATGAAGATATTTTGTAAATTTCCTACCGTAAATATATATAAAATATATTTTTGTGAATGGATGCAGCAAAATCGCGCACAAAAAAAGTCAGAAAACACGCCTACAAACTTCGCTCGCTGCTGTCCTCTCTGGGAATTACCCACTCAAGTTTGGTATCTATGTCAAGCTTAGATTTCCCCCTTTCGGGTTCATAACTCTCCACAACGTCATTAGAGCAGTAAGCCAATAGAGAGCGTTAAAACAAACCCTTCTCGTGTAAAAAAAAAACAGTTTTCTTCTTAGCAACGGCCTGCTACAGCGCCTCTCATTGGCTGGTGACTTCTTCGCGTGCTCAGTGTACACAATCCGCCATGGTAACGGTGCAAGCCATGGATTCTGAGATAGCGCGTTTGCTCAATTTAAACTTTAATGACAGCAATAATTTAACGAACATAGTAAATGATTTTTTTCGCAAATGATTGGGAAGATGATACAGATTGTCCAGAGACTGGCTTGGCAAAGGAGGATGACCTGAAAGACGACGAATTCGATCAATGTGTGGAACAGTTTTGTAACCACACACACACACACACACACACACACAAGACAAACACATACGGGCATGTACGCATATTCATACACACAAACAGACATGCACACACAGACACACACACACACACATACACACAAACACACGGGCATGTACGCATATTCATACACACACACAGACATGCACACACACACACACACACACACTTGCATTTAGTGGTGGGGAACTCAGAATGGTGTACATTTCATTTATTTCCTTTCATTAGTAATATGCGTTGCTAAGGACTTCATTTGGAGAACTTTAAAGGCAATTTTCTCAATATTTAGATTTTTTGTCCCATCAGATCCCAGATTTTCAAAGGTTGTATCTCGGCCAAATATTGTCATATCCTAATAAAACCATAGATCAATGGAAAACTTATTTATTCAGCTTTCATGTGATGTATAAATCTCAATTTAAAGAAAATGACCCATAAAGACTGGTTTTGTGGTCCAGGGTCACAAATTTGAATTTTTTGCCAGTTTTATTATTTTTTCACATTTTAAATCCTTATCTGTCATTCACCCATCTGTTTGTGGCTATCGCCCCATGAACGATCCTCCACTGAAGGTCTCCCGTTCTTTTGTCAATGGGGCGTTTGTATAAGGACCGCCAGCAGCCTCTAGGGGAGGAAAGAATTCCAAAAAAATCTGTCCATTTATTTGAAGCAAATCAGCAAGCGACCGCATGGATGCCTCACACAGGGATTAGAGGGCTTTTCCCACTTCCTCAAAACTCCAAGCTGGGGTTTCAAAGACAAAAGACAGTTCTCATCATCTTGCCATTCTCCCACAGCAATAGTCACATTCAGAGAAGGAAAAACATAAGGAACCCCCTTTCTCCATTGATCAGTTGCTATAGAGTCATTTGTAAAAATCTTATGGTCCACATGCAAAGACTTTATAATTCCAGTTGTAGCATGTTTCAGCAGCCTCAGAGATCTCACTCCAGTCCTTTCACTCAATTTCTCTAAGCTCTTGGTCAAAATATGTCCCAGCTTTGTGCATCCCGCAGCAGTGAAACATGCACGCAAACTGGGTCCAGACACAAGTCTTGATGGTAAAAAATCATTAAGAAAAATTGGCTCTTCAAAAAGCCATAATCCAGCATGTGTATTCGGTGTACGTGAAATGGTAAACACCTTCCATGCCTCCAGAACTGACTTATAGAAAACAGTCAAACTCACACGGTCCTCATTCTGGAGCTCCATTAAGAACAGATGCTTGTCCAATCCCATACCTCTGACCCGCCTGAGAAGAGCAGAAGCCGTCTTTTGCCATGAAGCATCAGTGCGATATAACAGTCTCTGAGCTGCTTGCAACCGGAAAGCCATGATTCTGGATCTGATATCGATCAATCCTTGACCTCCCTCTTGAACCGGAAGGTATAAAGCAGCAGCTCGAATCCAGTGTTGTCCAGACCAAAAAAATCCACAAGTTGCCTTTGAATCTCCTCAATAAGTCCAACAGGTGGCTGTAACACAGTTATTTTATGCCACAGGGTAGAAGCAACCAAATTATTGGTCACTAAAATCCTCCCATATAGGACAACTGCGGTAGCAACCATTTCCATTTAGACAACTTGCTGCACACTTTCTCCACTAGCCCCTCCCAATTTTTCTTTTGATAATCATTTGACCCCAAAAAAACTCCCAATAATTTAAGTCCCTCTCTGCCCCACTTTAGGTCTCCGGGTAACTTTGGAGACTCTCAAACTCCCTTTACCAGCCCAAAAAGCTTCACTTTTTGCCCAGTTCACTTTAGCTGATGAAGCTGTCTCATAAAGACTGAGTACCTCAGATAGACAGTTAATATCTCCAGCATTTTTTACAAAAACTGTAATATCATCAGCATAGGCAGAGAGATACATTCTTGAGTCTAAAGAAAGACCAGGCACATTAAAACCCGACAGTCTATCTCGAAGTCTAAAAGCAGCGGCTCAATTGCTAAACTGTATAGTTGACCAGACAATGGACAGCCTTGCCTAATACCCCTTAAAATAGGAATTGGCCTACTCAAAGTGCCCCCTATCTTAACCATACATGATGCACCATTATATAATACCTGTATCAAATTTAAAAATGTTTCGCCAAAACCAAAACCTTCAATACATTAAAAAGATAATTGTGATCCACACGATCAAAAGCCTTTTCTTGATCCAAGGCAATTAACCCAACATTCACATTGAAACCATTACAAATATCCACAATGTCTCGCACTAAAAACAAATTATCCATAATGGACCGTTTTGGAATGCAATATGACTGATCTTTGTGTACAACCGAACCCAAAAATTGTTTCAATCTATTTGCCAGACATTTTGAAAATATTTTATATTCTGTTGTAAGAAGGGCAACAGGACGCCAGTTCTTTAAAAAGGCTAAATCACATATATATAGCCTACACTACAAAGAAATAATATATAATTAAATTATGCTTATTTTAAATGTATTGAGCAGGCTAGGTATAACAAAATATATTGACTTCATTAATATTTCAGTGCGCAAACCCATGATAACATGAAAAACAGAGCGCACACAGCGTGTATGCGCATCGCAGGTGCAGAATGATGAGCTCAAAGCAACATGGAGTCACAGTGTGCAGCGCTGCACTGCATAAGTGCGCATTTAAAAGTTCACGTCACAAAGCGAAGAAATGTCGAGCGCACATATAGTGCGATTTGTTCCATTGTTTCACAGTTTTAAATTCCAGTTATTGTGCGTTTGATGCCGATTCATAGTTCTTGTGATGTGTGCGATCTAGTCGTTTAAAAACAGCAACAAACTCCAACAAAATAAAGTAATTTTATGCAAATCTACAGCCTTTTATCTACAAATCATGCATTATAATGTGAATATATCATATTGGAGAGAGTTTTACCGTGCATGCATGAGGCGCGCGCGCTGTTTGAATATGAATGGAGTGTGACTGACAGCCGCAGAGGAGGGAAAAACGAGTTTCCATATACTTTAATGATGTAAATAGACTTCTGTCCCTCACATTAAGCTATGGAATGACTTCAGATGACTTTGTCACCCAAACTGACGTGAAAAAAGCGGGAGGCGCCGAAAAGCGCGCTGTTTGCATCCCTGCTTGTCAAAACGTGGCAAAGACACATCAAAAGCTGCTGTAACAGTATACTGTAACCATTTGGCACTTAAAAAGCACGTCACGACACATAATTTCCCGTCTTCTTTTACTAAAGAATATTTTTGACTTATTTATGAAATGCATAACTGATGCTACTAAAAATTTATACTGGCCATTGGGTTTATACACCCCTGGTGGCGCCCCTGGTGGCGCCATTGGTGGTTCAGTCATTATTTCCGGTTTTGACTTTGCGAGCGCGTATGAGACGTCACGCACAGAGATCAAAGCTTGTGTGTGTGTGTGTGTGTGTGTGTGTGTGTGTGTGTGCAAGTCAATTTTTTCATCATACATTTTTTTCGGTTTCTGAGTTGGGTGTGTATGTCACCAAATCTGACTTTATATTACCTTAATCACTGTCTTGTTGGCTAAAACATAGTACCATTTTGAAACATATCAGCAACTCCTAGCAACTGTTAGCTAGGCTTTTACAATATGTTTTACACAGCGGGGTTAGTTGTAGCACAGTGTTACAACTAAGCCGCCAAGAGTAAAATGATAATGAAATAAAAACAGGGAGCCACACAATTACAATGTTTGATGATTTTATTTATTTATTTATTTATTGCAAAATAAACCCTTTCCTATATCTCTATCCATGACTACGTCTACATGCAGCCAATAACCCGTTCAAAACCGGAATATTAGCAATAACCCGGTCGCGCACGGCCATGTAAACACCGGCAAAAACCCGAATATGCTCATATCCCGGATTTTAAAAACCCGGATATGATACCTGGGGTACCCCTTTTCTAACCTGAATTTTTGGTCATGTAAACGCATATCGGCATATCCCCATAGTGATTTGTGTTCTGCGGTTAATTGTAACATACTAACCCCCTTTGTATGTTACAATTAACCCCACATGTTGGGTAAATTGTAACATCTGCACTTCTGTCACTTTCAGTTCAACTGTATGAAAATGGAAGGTCTAGAAAAAAACTTTAAGTGTTCATTTGTAGCAGAGATGTGTATGTTGCTTGTGTAAAAAAGATTTAATCTAACTTAATTTTTTTTTTTTTTATAATTGAGCCAAAACCAAAATGTTAGGTTGTGCCCCGCTCTCCCCTACGTCAACCACACACGTGAGGAAACTGTAAAACACTACTATCTTGTGTCTTTTGCTTGTTCAGTGGAGTGCACAGGAGTTTGTCACACATATTTCCAGTTGATTTCAGATTTCTGGCTTTAACCCTTGTGCATCCTTATGGACATTTTTGTCCTTTTCAGTTTTGTTTTTTTGATAACTTTGGCTGTGTTAATGCTAACTGCGAAAAATTTGCCACAGGTGTGTATTTTTATTGGAATTTTAATATTTCACCTTCATTTACTTTAAAAAATCTATTTTGCACAAGGTACAAAAAATACACCCACTCAGCGCCTTTTGGACAAAAATGTCCCCATTGAAACCCATTAAAACTGCGATTTTTAATCCCAGTGCCATTCAACTATAAAATGATGCAATCTTTCTTAACAGGCTTTCATTCTGTTGGCAAGGCTTCAAAATTTACATTTTTACTATTTTTTATCAGATGGTGCCATTTTTTCAGGTTTGGCATATAAAGCAAATTATCACTTTATTGTTGTTTTCTGCTGTTTTCAGCTTATGCATATTATAGAGACAATTAGATAAATTATGAAGCTATAATTGTGTGGGTGTGTTGGTATGGATGTCAGTGTGGTTAGTATGTGTGTACTGAAAATTTTAGGTGTGTGTGTGTGAACATTTTGAAAGAAAGAAATTATATTGTACTGGAAATCACAAATCCCACCCCATGTAAATGAGACAGACCCTGCCATGTGAAAATTGAAAAGGTCAAAAAGTTACGGAGCTTTGAAGATTTTTTTCATTCAAACACATTTCTTATTACTTGCTTGCACTTTTTCATTTGTTATTGTTTTTATTCAAAGATAAAAGGTGAGCTTGATTTTGATGTAGAAGTTTAGAGGCCCCACAACACCTTGTTTATGTTTTCACCTCGAGAAAATGGTGATTGTTTTGTCTGGTAGATTTTTGTTGACACAAGTGCTCTCACAGCCAAACCTATAAATATGTGATGCTTGAGGGCCTTGTCATTTCATTGTTTGCAAGATGAAGAGACGTTTCACAGCAAGGGAAGCTCTGGATCTAGTTGTGCCCACCAACAGTGAGCACCCGGGTACATGTGAAAGTGAGGATGAACAGTTGACTTCAGAGGATGAAGTCGAGTTTGCATTGGAGTCCGACTCTGATAGCTCTTGTTCCTTTGATGACAGCACTGAGAGTGACGACACAGAGGAGACTGCAGATCCTCAGTGGAATTCAAAAAATGGGCAGATTCTCTGGTCTTCCACTCACACTGAGACGCTGCGCTACAATCCTGCCAAGGGTATGACCCCGGGTCCCACACACTACGCCACTGCCCGCATCACAACTTTGCAGTCCTGCTTCGACCTCTTCATCACCGAAGAAATCATTCAGCTTCTTCTGGAGAACACCAATTTACAGGGGAGGCGTTTTGTGACAGATTGGATTGATTTCGATTCCACTGATATTCGGGCATACATCGGTCTGCTGATTCTGGCCGGCGTGTACAGGTCCCGAAATGAATCGACACGAAGCCTGTGGGATGTGGAAAACGGACGTTCCATTTTCCGAGCCACCATGTCCCACCATAAATTCAACCTCCTAAGCTCCACCCTGAGGTTTGATGACAGAATGACACGGCCTGCACGTTACATGCACGACAAGCTGGCTGCATTTCGGACCATCTGGGAGAAGTGGACACATCGCCTTCCCCTGCTGTTCAACCCAGGCCAGGATGTCTGTGTGGATGAGCAGCTCGTCCCTTTCAAAGGCCGATGTGGATTTCGCCAGTACATGCCCAGCAAGCCTGCCAAGTATGGCATAAAGATTTGGGTCACCTGTGACGTCACCACATCCTATGCATGGAAGTTGCAAATTTACACAGGGAAGTCTCCTGGAAGTCCTGCGGAGGTGAACCAAGGAAAAAGGGTCGTTCTGGAAATGACGGAGGGGCTCCAGGGGAACACCGTCACCTGCGACAATTTTTTCACCTCCTATGGACTGGCTGAGGAGCTTCTAAAGAGGAAGATGGCCCTAGTCGGTACAATTCGCAGGAACAAGCCAGAGCTTCCCCCACAGCTGCTGCAGATAAGGCATAGAGCACTCCTATCCTCCCTCTTTGCTTTTACTAAGACGCACACACTGGTGTCTTATGTACCCAAACGAGGGAAGAATGTGCTACTCCTTAGCACCAAGCACCGCGAGCCGGCTGTGACCGACACGGAGAAAAAGAAGCCAGTGATCATCACAGACTACAACCGCTGCAAAGGAGGTGTCGACAACCTGGACAAGGTATGTTTCATTATGCATCAGTTACACACACATTTATTCTTACTGCATAATGCTTTTATTATTCAGTATTTCTTGTATCTATATACTCAGTGTTTTAGTTTTGTGAATGATGAGGAGAAGAACATTTATTTTATTTTTATTCTTACTGCATAGTTCCTTTATAATTTAGTATTTCTTGCAATTCAATACACAATGTTATATTTTTGTGAATGATGAGAAGAATATTTAGTTTATTATTTCTTTTGCAGGTTGTCGGCACCTACAGCTGTAGGAGAAGAACATGTCGGTGGCCAGTGGTTCTCTTCTATAATCTTGTAGATGTGTCTTCCTTCAACTCCTTTGTTCTGTGGTCAGCCGTGGATCCCTCCTGGAACCAGGGCAAAACATTCAGACGGAGGCTGTTTTTGGAGGAACTGGGGAAAACGCTTGTGATGCCGCAAATGTCACGAAGACAGCGCATCCCCCGCACACCATCTACATCCACCATGATGGAGGATCAACAGCAGGGAGACCCAAAAACCAAAATGAGGAAGTTATGCGTGTCCTGCACTGACAAAAAGAAAAAAAGTGCTACCACCTGCAACAAGTGTGGCAAGCATATCTGCAAAGTCCATACAGTCACATACTGCAGCTCCTGCTGTGAGTGAATTCCCTCATAGTAGGCAAATGCTTACTATTTCTGTTCTAAGTGTTCTTGAGTTTTGAACAATAAATCTTGTTCTTGTTCAAAGTGATCTTGTACTTTTGCTTTATTTCTAGAGCAATATAAGGTATATTCTATCAAAAAGTAAAAACTTTGGAGGATAATAGGAGTAATAAAACAATGATTTGACTTGGACATTTTTGTCCTTTATGGGCCTGAGTGGTAGTTTTTTTTCTTTATCTGATACTGCATAAAAAATGAATGCATCAAAATTAATGTTGTTGTTAACCATTGATTATCCAAGGCTGTAATATTTAAAGAAAAAAAATCTGCTTAGCATTTAGTATATGGAATATTTGTATTATTATAATAATTTTTTATAAAAACAAAAGTGGCATTATGTAAAGAAACCAGCGTTTAAAGGGTTAAAATTCTGAAAATTAATGACTGTTTGGTAATTATTATTAGAACTAATGCTAGTAAAAAATCTAAGTCAGTGAAAGTGGAAAAAATATTAATCTATAATATTTTTATGACACTTTTTTGACATGGACATTTTTGTCCTTTATGGGCCTGAGTGGTAGTTTTTTTTTTTAATCTGATACTGCATAAAAAATATGATTGCATCAAAATTAATGTTATTGTTAATCATTGACATATCCAAGGCTGTAATATTTAAAGAAAAAAAAATCTGCTTAGAATTTAGTATATAGAAAATGATTATTATTATTATAATTTGTATAAACATCAACAGTGGCATTATGTAAAGAAACCGACATTTAAAAGGTTTAAATTCTGAAAATAAATGAATGTTTGGTAATTATGATTAGAACTGATGCTAGTAAAAAATCTAAGTCAGTGAAAGTGGAAAAAAATATTAATCTATAATATTTTTATGACACTTTTTTGACATGGACATTTTTGTCCTTTATGGGCCTGAGTGGTAGTTTTTTTTAAATCTGATACTGCATAAAAAATATGATTGCATCAAAATTAATATTATTGTTAATCATTGACATATCCAAGGCTGTAATATTTAAAGAAAAAAAATTCTGCTTAGAATTTAGTATATAGAAAATTATTATTATTATTATAATTTGAATAAACATCAACAGTGGCATTATGTAAAGAAACCGGCATTTAAAGGGTTAACATTCTGAAAATAAATGAATGTTTGGTAATTATGATTAGAACTGATGCTAGTAAAAAATCTAAGTCAGTGAAAGTGGAAAAAAATATTAATCTATAATATTTTTATGACACTTTTTTGACATGGACATTTTTGTCCTTTATGGACCTGAGTGGTAGTTTTTTTTTAAATCTGATACTGCATAAAAAATATTAATGCATCAAAATTAATATTGTTGTTAATCATTGACATATCCAAGGCTGTAATAATCAAAGAAAAAAAATTCTGCTTAGAATTTAGTAAATTGAAAATAATTACTATTTTTCTTTTTTTCATAAAAAAACAACAGTGGCATTATGTAAACAAACCAGCATTTTAAGGGTTAAAATTCTGAAAATTAATGAATGTTTGGTCATTATGATTAGAGCTGATGCTGGTTAAAAAAATGATGTCAATGAAAGTGGAAAAAAATATAAATCTATAATGTTTTTATGACAGTTTTTGGACACGGACATTTTTGTCCTCTATTTACCTATGTGTAACTTTTTTTAATTGATGCACAAGGGTTAAGTCAGTTATAGTTGTTGTGTTTCATTTTCTGAGAGTGTAAACATGATGTTGAATAAACAGCACATTGCAACATTGATTCAATGCCATTACCATTTATTTATAGTTCATCAAACACACCTGAACCAGCTCATCAATGTCTCAGGATTACGAGAAAGCTACAGACAGGAGAGTTAATCAGGGTTAGAGCTAAACTCTGCAGAGCTGTGGCCCTCCAGGACCGAGTTTGCCCATCTCTGGTCTAAGTAATTTCCTTTTCCTAATTGAATATCCTGTTGTCACCAATTGCTGAGATTCATACATTGGATCTTGATGTCTGTGTGTGTCTAAAATAATATTAATCTAAGTCAGAAATAAACCCAGCAGGCACAGGATATAGACTACAACGTCGATCAGACGTTGGATTTTGGTTGAAAATGAAAGTCGGGTTGACGTCTAAATCCAATGTTTGTTTGACGTCAAGCTCCAACGTTGGGCAGTCATTGAATTTTGGTTGGAATAAACCAAACAAAAAGGTGAAATGCATGGCCGTACACTTATTACCAGCTTCACTTAAAACTAACCAGATTTACTTTTTTTAATTTCCATTTTAATGAAATCATATTTTGTATTTTAAAGTCACCATGATAGTGGTTAGCGTTTGCTTTGTGCTCTTGACCCTTAACTCTTTAATATAAAATTGTCTCTGGCTGCTATAATTGTGTGTTTACAAAGCACAATGGTTGTAGCTAAAAAAAGCCATGAGATCAGGTGATGTTGGCTGTTTATTGATGATGATGATATCATCATGTAATTTCCTGAATCCCTGATCTTTTTCAGTGTCTAATGCTTTGATTATATGGGACTTGTGGTTTTAATATTGCTTTATTCATAATAGAAATCATTTGATTCTACAGCATATCTAGCAGTGTTGTTTATCAAATAATATACTTGTTTTTTTAAAAACTATTTAGTGCACAAAAACCTTTAATTTATGGCATTACTTAGACGCACACAGACATCAAGAAACAGCGTATGAATCTCAACAATGGTGACAATCAAACAAAATATCCAGATAATCAGATCAACTCAAAAAATCCAGCTGCATAATTTATTAATGCCGCAGTGCATGCTGGGAGATATGGGTGAGTTTTGATTGGTGGTACCCACCATGCACTGCAGCATGAAGCATTTCATTGATTGTCACCATTGTTGAGAGTCATACACTGAATATTGATGTCTAAGTAATAATGTAGAGGAAAAAGTTTAATGCACTAAATGTTTTTAAAATCCTTTATATTATTTGATATAACATTGCTCGCATACTGTAAAATAAAATGAGTTTTGTTATAAAACAACTTTAAAAACACAAGTACAATATAATCAAAACTATCAGGCAACTATATGATGACGACTTCATCATCAATAAACAACCAATATCACCTGATCTAATTTTCTATAGGCTTTTTTGCCACAGTAAAATATAGCAGCCAGAGAAAATTTACACTGAAGAGTCAAGGTCTCTTTCAAAGTCCAACTAAAGCAAACACTAACCACTATAATGGTGACTTTAAAATACAACTATTGATTTCATTAAACCGGAAATGAAATAAAGTGAGTCTGGTTAGTAATAAGTGAAGCTGGTAATGCTGTTTGAGTTGTTCACTCCTCCTCTGCTGAGATCTTCACAGATTTAATGCGCTGCCATACATGTCAAATTTTTTTGCGGTGTTTATTCCAACCAAAATTCAACATCTGTCTGACGTTGGAGCTTGACGTCAAACAAACGTTGGGTTTAGACGTCAACCTGATTTTCATTTTCAACCAAAATATGACGTCTGACTGACGTTGGATTAGTTGGAGTCCAACGTCTGCCTGACGTCACATTGACGTACTGTGCCTGCTGGGAAGCTCTGAATGAGTTCAGGTCAAATGATGATTATGTAAAAACACAACAAACACCACCTAATCATCTGTTCTCTTTGTTCATCTGGCTGTTATAACTCTGTTACAGTAGCCAAACTAATCTAATGTTAACAGTTTAACAGTTTAACACTCTTTAGTGTGGAGTCAAATAAACTCTTAGGAGAGTTAATTTAACACTGAAATTTTTGCTGTCTACACAGCGGATACATATTCTTGTTTACACCTGGTGTTTTAATCCTTTTTAGTTGCCCACTTTCAACTTCTGCCCTGATTACTTTGAGGGGAGGGTCTACACAGTTAAATCTAATTAGTTAGACTTATTTAAAAAAGCATGCAAACTGATTGCCTTAAAAAAGCTAAGTCTAATAGGAATAGTCGTACTAACAAATGCTTAGTTCACTAGTGAGTAACTAAGTAGGCCTATAGTTCGCTAACACAAGAGTTCTAGTAACCAAAAAAAAACTGTAGAGAGTACTTGATAATTTAAGTTAGCTTTTTCATACTAATGAATTCTGTGTGATCAATTGCGAGATATTGTCTCAAATATAGAGGGATTATATCAAACCAAGTCTTTATGACATAAGTATTAGTAATACAATTTTGAGATATTTTGAGATCCACCCTCAAAAATGCACGCGATTCCACTGAAAAGAGGTGTGGAGTTGCATGTCAAGGCTGATGCTCAATTGAAACAAACAGCCACTTCTCAAGATGAGAAGGTTGAGAAAGTGTAGGACACAATGTTCATCTTTCAGCATCTCAGGGGGCTTTCACACTGGCAGTTTAGTTCAAGACGGGGGACGGTTCGCATGAAAAATTGCTAATGTGAACGCTGTCATGGGACCCGGGTGCGCACTGGGGTACTGAACCCGAGACTACCTGGAGGAGGTGGTCTGAGTTCGGTTGCTCCCGAACCGTGGCGCGGTTCACGTGTATGTGAAAGCAACACGGACTCGGGTGCGCACTTGTTCAGAAAGTAAAGTATCCTGCGCATGCGTTTTAGCTTATTGTGATTTATTCAGTTAAATAAAACACTTGTAAGGGCTGATAGTGTTGATGATTTACCTTGGATACGAGCGGGAGTGAGTCTGCAGTGTATTCGTGCATTGCGCGTGGAATCAGGGCAACAAATTTGGAAATCCACTGTCTCCTCAAAATAATCCATTTGCAAGCAGCAGAAGTCCACCTTATGTGACACACACACAGTAAACCTGTATTGTTCACTCAACTGTGGATAATAGCAGCGAATTAATAAAAAAACACAATTTTGACCCGCGTTCTGTTTTCTATCATGCGCCGTGCACGTTTGTGATGACGTAATATGCGCGCAAACGCACCAGGGTTCGATAGAATCAAGTTGAGTGTGAAACCAGACCAACGGTGCGGGGGGCGCCGGGAACAATCGCGCCCGGCCTCGGACCGCAGCAAACCAGCCCAGTGTAAAAGCCCCCTTAGTGTTTCCACAGATGTTGTATTATAACATCATAAAATAATGTAGTTAAATCAGTAACAATAATGCATTTAAAGCTGTGTTAAAAAAGTATACATGAGTAGGACAAACTCTTTAGCTTTTATAATGTGCCAAAGACACAGGATTGTGAGAACACTGAAAAAAAAAAAAAAAAAGAATTAAGAATTTTTTTCCTGCTTTCCCTGAGTGATAAAAAATATGCTTTTTTCAATAAAAAATTATTGAATATCATCATGACCTGAAGGTGGTTGTTTTTTACAATTATACTAAAAGGTATATAACTTGCTAAAAAATTACTATTAATCGACGACATAAGGCAAGTAGATTGTGTGCCTGGAGGTCTTAGAAATATGTGATTAATATGCAGAGGTGTATAGTCCAGAGGTCAGAATGAAAGTATAAGTCCTGCCATATGTTTATTGCACCCAACTGATTGACAGTTGATTTCAGCTGATTTCTGTCTCCTGGCTGAAAAACTGATAATTAGCAAATCAAGGTGATTGGAAAAAAATACTGAGGAGGACTTTTACTTTCTGAACCTGGACTTTACACCTCTGATAATGTGATCAGTTTCTCATCTTGGCCTCACCTGCTTGTTATCTGATTATTAGTCTATTTGCCCCACCTCCTCTCCCTCGTTTTCTTCCTTTTTTCCCCATGTGTTTGCTGTGGATGTTTTCCTAGGTATCTGTCGTGTCTTGCCTTGCTTGCCTCACCCCATTCCCATCACCGCCAACCCTGCATTGTTTTTTTGCCTCACGGGTATGTTTCTCTTTATTTTTTTTGTTCTGACTTTAAATAAAGCCCTTTCGTTTCTCTGGTTCGTCTCTCTCTTTTCTTCCTAAACCTAACAGACTGGAGCAGCAACACGTGTTTAAATGCAGTCGACCAGCTAACTTTACTTTGTCGAGTTTGAAATTTTAGTTTCACTTTTATTGACTCCACACTTCTTTTCTGTGAATTTTTGAAGGTGGATTATCCCGGTCGGAGCAGCTTTTATTGATTCATTCCCAGATAAAGCTGAGGGCTAACAGGACAGCGTGTGAAGTGAACACAGATGCAGACCATAAAGTGTGTGATTGTCGGGGACGGGGCTGTGGATAAAACAAAACTTCTGTTCAGCTACACCACTGGTCATTATCCGAGTGAGGACTGCACTGTGTTTGACAGATATTCTGTTAATGTAATGGTTGATGGGAATCCAGTGAATCTGGGACTGTGGGATACATCAGGACAAGAGGATTACGACAGGCTTCGACCACTTTCCTACCCTCAGACTGATGTGTTCTTGATCTGCTTCTCTCTTGGGGATCCAGCATCGTTTGAGAACGTCCGTGTAAAGTGGCATCCAGAAATCAGACATCATTGCCCCAACACTGCCTTCATTCTAGTGGGGACTAAACTTGATCTGAGAGACGACAAGGACACCATTGAAGAGCTGAAAGAGAAGAAACAAACTCCCATCACATACAAACAAGGTCTGGCTATGGCTAAAGAAATAGGAGCTGTGAAATACCTGGAGTGCTCAGCATTAACACAGATGGGCCTTAAGACTGTGTTTGATGAAGCCATTCGTGCTGCCCTGGACCCGTCCCCAGTGAAGAACCGAGAGAGAAAGTGTTTAATCACCTGAACTGACTGAACACACCACACCATCTGCAATATGAGCTCATCTAACAGGAGAAAAGCCGAGGATGATGGGAAATGTGTGTTGGGGAAGAAAAAACTAAATGTCATTCAAGAAATAATACATACTATATATGTGCTGTGTGAATATGGTTTAATTTATGATTGAATGAAAAACGCACTGGTTTATAATACATTGGTATATCTAATACATATCAGTTTTATTGTTGCAGTATTGATTTAATCAAGTATAAATTGGTTTATTCAAGTATATTTTATTCATGGGTCAGTAAAAAATAAGGATGTTCGTGATGAAACATTAAAAATATGTTATTTTAACCAAACTTAGTATTCATAAATATTTGCAACAACAAATGTATTTAATGTTCAGTGTAAGTAAAATTGCACCTTGAATACACTGCTTACACAATGTAATTGTTATTGTCAGAAAGAAATATCAAACGTATTTCAAGGTGAAATACAAATCACTTCAAAGTAGCAATACAGTCAAATTTATGTAAAATTCTGTGTCTTAAAGTTTCATTTCAAATACAACAATTAAAGCACGAACTGAATATGAAAATAAGATCTGTCCAGAGTAACAACGGACAGTTTTTGGGAGAGAAAATAAGTTGCATTTCCTGAATCTATGTTTGTCTCAATTCATACATCAACCACTAGAGGACCCTTCAGTCCTGTATAACCAGTAAAGACACTACAGCCTTAAACTGCATGAAGTTAATAACTTATCAGGTTTATTGAAGCATTTGCAGTAGTTTTAAAGGGGTATTTGATTATGATTTCAATTGTTTAACTTTAGTTAGTGTGTAATGTTGCTGTTTGGGCATAAACTATATCTGCAAAGTTACGAAGCTCAAAGTTGAAAGCAAAGGGAGATATTTGCTTTTAAATAAATGGCTTTTTAAGGACTTCAACAAACGGCTGGTAGGGACTACAGGACATTCTTCCCAGGTTAGTGACGTCACCAACCCTAAAACTTACATAAACCCCGCCCCCGGAACACGGTTTATAGATTATCAAGACCAATGTGATGTTGCTTCGACATCATGTTTCCACTCAGAAAATTAAACACAACTATAACAGCCTGAAATCAACTGGAAATAAAAGAAGACAATAAATCTCTCAAGATCTCAGCAGAAGTGTTTTTGAGAATTAACAGAGGTATAGATGTCGATGATCACCATTATGGTGATTAGTGTTGGGCAGTTTGACTTGACTTTTATATGTATGTTTGTAACAGTATTTTCTAAAACAAATTTTTTTGCAAAGAAAGCCAGAAACAAAACGTAAAAGGCAGAAAAACTTTCAGTGCTGTAATTCCCAAATCATACCACTGATCAAAAGAGACCATTTTTCTTTAATAAATTATATTCACAAACAATAATTTCTTACCACAGATCAGACATTCTGATTTTAGATTTGTCAAATATTTTCAAGATTGATTGTTTAGAAACACATGCAAACATCAAGAATCAGCATATGAATCTCAATAATGGTGACATGTTTCATGCCACAATGCATGTTGGGAGCCACCACAGTATAAAACCAGGATGGATTGCGGCATGAAGCATGACACCATTGTTGAGATTCATATGCTGATTCTTTTTTTGATCTAAAAAATCAAAATTCATATATGAATATAATATATTAGCACAAGTGCTACAACCTGGTATAATGCATCTCTCCTTTCTAAGGTTATTGTATATTTTACATTGTCCCTGTCCAAAAATAAATAAATGAAGAAACTAACCATTCAGAAACGTCCTGTTGCATTCTACATGTTGTTACATTTTGTTGAGTCTCTCCATCATTGTCTGAATCAGGTTCAAACATAAAAGGCTCTGTGCTGGGAGGAGCAGCTCATTTGCATTTAAAGGAACAGACAAAAAACGGTGCGTTTTTGCACCCTCAGAAATGGACAATTTTAAATGCTATATAAAAATATCTGTGGGATATTTTGAGCTAAAACTTCACATACACACTCTGAGGAAACCAAATAATTTGACCTCTTGTGAAAACGGCATTATACCACCCACATTCATACATAATACAACATAATGCTCTATCACTCATTTAACGCTGATGTAGATTATTGAAGGCTCTTCCACGGTTTGTACAGCTGATTGCCTAAAAAACAAACAAACAGGACAACAATGATGTTACAGCTCAGATTATATGATCTATGCTGGTTAAACTGGTTAAACTAAGATCGGAGGTGTATAGTCCAGGGGTCAGAAAGTAGAAGTCCTTCCATATGTTTATTCCACCCATGAACTGTTCGACAGTTGATTTCAGCTGATTTCTGTCTCCTGGCTGAAAAACTGCTAATTAGCAAATCCAGGTGTTTGGAACAAAATACTGAGGAGGACTATTACTTTCTGAACCTGGACTTTACACCTCTGCATAGCAATGCCACATGTCAGCCAAGAGTAAATGAATAAACCAGAACTGGACCTTATCTGAGCCTCAAAATATGTGTATAGTAAATATGGAGTAATTTCAGCCTTAATAATCCTGTTAACAAGCAGAATCACTGAAGGAAAGAAGAGAACAGAAAAAGAGACGAGCAGAAACACAAGAACTACAACTGACTTCAGACACAGCCTTAGATGAAATCAACTGAAGAGAAAAGAAGACATTAAATCTCTGAAGATCTCAGCAGAGGAGGAATAAACAACTCCACAAACAGCATTACCAGCTCCGTCTTACAGAAATAAAGTCACTCTGGTTAGTAATAAGTGAATCTGGTAATGCTGTTTGTCCAGGTTCAGAAAGTAAAAGTCCTCCTCAGTATTTTGTTCCAATCATCTGGATTTGGTAATTAGCAGTTTTTCAGCCAGGAAATAGAAATCAGCTGACTGAGTTCATGGTTGGAATAAACATATGGCAGGACTTCTACTTTCTGACCCCTGGACTATACACCTCTGGTTAAGATAGTGCTGGTTAAGGCCTTGTCCACACGGACATGGGTATTTTTATAACCGTGACGTTTTTTACGCGGTTCGGCCGTTCGTCCACACAGAGACGCAGTATCAGGTCACTGAAACCGAACATTTTTGAAAACCCCTGCCAGGGTGAGGATTTTGAGAAACGCTGGTTACAGTGTTGTCGTGTAGACAGTAAAACCGGGGTTTTTGCCTTGCGACGTCAGAGTGTGCGCCGTTATCCGCTGTGTTTGACGTCAGAGTGTGCGCCATTATCCCTGTGTTTGACGTCAGATTGTGCGCCATTATCCTCTCTTGACAACGCTTGATAGCGTGTTTTTGCGTTTTCATGTAAATGTAACAGGGAAAAGAAATTCATGACGAATTTTGCCAAAATGCCTGTTTTAGCTATAAAGCAATTTCATTGTTTAATGTATTGAAAACATCTAAGTAGAGGGGGTTTGGAGACACCTGCAGGTGATAAGTGATGTGAGAGATGTGTGACGTCAGCCATTTTCTTGTCAGTTCCAGCCGAGCTGTCGAGGTGAATGGCAGGTAAAATCTCTCTCTGGTGAATCGGTCATAGAAGTTTGATATACACTCACCTAAAGGATTATTAGGAACACTATACTAATACTGTGTTTGACCCCCTTTGGCCTTCAGAACTGCCTTAATTCTACGTGGCATTGATTCAACAAGGTGCTGAAAGCATTCTTTAGAAATGTTGGCCCATATTGATAGGATAGCATCTTGCAGTTGATGGAGATTTGTGGGATGCACATCCAGGGCACGAAGCTCCCGTTCCACCACATCCCAAAGATGCTCTATTGGGTTGAGATATGGTGACTGTGGGGGCCATTTTAGTAAAGTGAACTCATTGTCATGTTCAAGAAACCAATTTGAAATGATTCAAGCTTTGTGACATGGTGCATTATCCTGCTGGAAGTAGCCATCAGAGGATGGGTACATGGTGGCCATAAAGAGATGGACATGGTCAGAAACAATGTTCAGGTAGGCCGTGGCATTTAAACGATGCCCAATTGGCACTAAGGGGCCTAAAGTGTGCCAAGAAAACATCCCCCACACCATTACACCACCACCACCAGCTTGCACAGTGGTAACAAGGCATGATGGATCCATGTTCTCATTCTGTTTACGCCAAATTCTGACTCTACCATCTGAATGTCTCAACAGAAATCGAGACTCATCAGACCAGGCAACATTTTTCCAGTCTTCAACTGTCCAATTTTGGTGAGCTCTTGCAAATTATAGCCTCTTTTTCCTATTTGTAGTGGAGATGAGTGGTACCCGGTGGGGTCTTCTGCTGTTGTAGCCCATCCGCCTCAAGATTGTGCGTGTTGTGGCTTCACAAATGCATTGCTGCATACCTCGGTTGTAACGAGTGGTTATTTCAGTCAAAGTTGCTCTTCTTGAATCAGTCGGCCCATTCTCCTCTGACCTCTAGCATCAACAAGGCATTTTCGCCCACAGACTGCCGCATACTGGATGTTTTTCCCTTTTCACACCATTCTTTGTAAACCCTAGAAATGGTTGTGCATGAAAATCCCAGTAACTGAGCAGATTGTGAAATACTCAGACCGGCCCATCTGGCACCAACAACCATGCCATGCTCAAAATTGCTTAAATCACCTTTCTTTCCCATTCTGACATTCAGTTTGGAGTTCAGGAGATTGTCTTGACCAGGACCACACCCCTAAATGCATTGAAGCAACTGCCATGTGATTGGTTGATTAGATAATTGCATTAATGAGAAATTGAACAGGTGTTCCTAATAATCCTTTAGGTGAGTGTATATATATATATATATATATATATATATATATATATATATATATATATAACTTTATTTTCCTTAAAAGTCAAATATATCTCTAGAAATGTGTTTAAGATTATTTTATTTCAAGTTGTAGTGATAAATATCACCAGTGACAAATAATTGGGTTTCATGTGGTATATGTCACATGTATATCGTATTTCGTATTTCTTTCCTTTCTGTATATTCTTTTGATTATATTTATATATGATTTTCAACAGTTTTGTGACCGAGGGACTAATAATTCATGCCTGTTTTGGTGGTTCCTTATGTATCTCCAGGTAGGATTTATTATTGTTTGTATAATGTTATGTTTTTTGTGTTCACGAAAGCATATGAAAAAAGTTCATAATCATGTCAAAGTAATTTATTGATTGTTAAATTAGCAGTTCCAGCCGAGCAGTCACAGTGTGGGTTTTGTGTTTAGTGTTTTGTCTTGTTCCTTGTTCTTGTCTGTCACGTGATTCCCTGTTTGTCATGTGATCCTGCCATGTGTCTTGTCATTTGTTAACTGTTTGCTCAGTGTACACAGGTGTTCCTTGTCTTGTTTATTAGTCTCCCCAGGTGTCTTGAATTACCACGCCCCCTTGTTATATTGTTTAGCCTGTCTGCTTGTGTATTTATATCTCTGTGTTTCAATTGTGGTTTGTCAGTCATTGTTGCTTGTAGCTGTTCCTGAGTTCCTTGTTCTTGTCCTGAGTTCCTTGTTCTGTTATTCGCCCTGGATTACCTGTTTCATTAAAATAGTGTTTGCATTTGGATTCTCTCTCCGCTTAATTCCTGCCTGTACGTTACAGAACGACGACCAGCGATGAATCCAGCAGCATTAGAGGATAATCTCCGGCCAAGTAAGCGGCTCCGTCTGATTCTTATTCCCAGGATGGCTGCCGTCATGTCTGCCAAGTCTGAGTCTCTTCACGTAATGCCTGCCAAGTCTGAGTCTCTTCGCGTCATGCCTGATTCGCCTGATCTCCACATCATGCCTGTTCAGCCTGATCTTCACGTTATGCCTGATCTTCATGTCATGTCTGTTCAGCCTGATCTTCACGCCTGTTCACGTGATCTTCACGTTTATTAGTCTCCCCACACAGCAAAATACCAGTGTTAAATTAACACTGCTCAGTGTTTATATGAGTCCACACTCTCAGAGTGTTATAGTAACACTGAACCAGTGTTGAAGTTAATGAGATAATTAAGTGCTTAATTGAGTGATGATTGAGCATTATTGAAGACACTTGATGTTAAAAAGCAAAATCACTGAAGGAGAAAATGAATGTAAAATGGTCACCATTATGGTGATTGGTGTTTAGTTTAGTTTAGTTGGCCTCTTGACCCTTACATTATTAACTTTAGATTTTGTTTGGCTGCTGTAATTCAGTTGTAACAGCCAGATGAAAAAAAAAAGGTGTTCTGATGGTGTTGGTTGTGTTTTAACATAATCATTATATAACCTGAATCACTGAACTCATTGAGAGCATAATTTCTGAGTTAAGTGTACCTTATGGATTATAGCAGCACTGTCGTTGTTGAGCGTACCATTTATAGCTTTTTCAATGAAATCCAAATGATCAAATTAATCACGAAAAATACCTTCTTAAAAAATATTTAAGGTAGGCACACACATATATCAAGAATCAGCGTATGAATCTCAGCAATGGTGACAAACAGATATTACCTCTGAACATAAGCTCATTATTTATTCATGCAGCAATGCATGATGGGAGCCATGAATGAGTTTTGATTGGTGGCACCCAGAATGCACTGCAACATGCTATATAATTGCCACCATTGTTGAGATTCACAGGCTGATTCTTGATGTCTGTGTCAAAAAAAACAAAAAAAAAATGTATGTGAACAACTTATTTGGATTATGTTGTAAAAGTTAAAATAGTATGCTGTACAAAGACAGAGCTGATATAATGAATAAAGTCAATCTTACTCAGAAATTGGGCTCTATATGAGTTCAGTGATTCAGGTCAAATGATTGTGAAATGATGATTATGTTAAAACACAACAACCACCACCACCACCACCACCACCACAACCACCATCATCATCATCATCATCATCATCATCATCATCTCACCTTTTCTCTATCTGACTGTTATAACTCATGTACAGCAGTCAAACAAAATCTAAACTTAATGACTTAAGGGTCAAGAGCCCAACTAAAGCAAACACTGATCACCATAATGGCAACATACCAATTACCAATTTTTTCCTTCATTGATTCTGCTTGTAAACATCAAGTGTCTTCAATAATGCTCAATCATCACTCAATTAAGCACTTCATTATCTCATTTACTTTAACACTGCTTCTGTGTTACTATAACACTCTGAGAGTGTGGACTCATATAAACACTGAGCAGTGTTAATTTAACACTGGGGATTTTGCTGTGCAGATGTATCGGATTACCACGCCCCCTTGTTATCTTGTTTAGCCTGTCTGCTTGTGTATTTATACCTCTGTGTTTCAATTTGTGGTTTGTCGTCGTTGTTGCTTGTAGCTGTTCCTGAGTTCATTTTTCTTGTCCTGAGTTCCTTGTTCTTGTCCTGAGTTCCTTGTTCTGTTATTCGCCCTGGATTACCGGTTTCATTAAAATAATGTTTGCATTTGGATTTTCTCTCCGCTTAATTCCTGCCTGCATGTTACAGTCGAGGTAAATGACAGTTTTGTGACCGAGGGACTAACAATTCATGCCTGTTTTAGTGTTTCCTCATGTATATCCAGCTCCAGTAAATGCGCTGCTTGAGTGAACTCAGCATTCTGTCTTCGTGTGGTCCTTTCTGGGGGAATCGGTAAAAGAATCAGAGGGGTTACATAGACAGAGATTTTTTTTTAAACGCAGGAGGAAAAACTCCAGTTATAAAAATACCCGTGTCCGTGTGGACAAAGCCTTAGTCAGTGTTGGTTAGGCTGGTACTGTTTAAACTAGTGCTGGTTAAGATATTCCTGGTTAAGTTGGGAATGGTTAAGCTGGTAATGTTTAAACTAGTTCTGGATAAGATAGTGCTGGTTAAGTTGGTGCTGGTTAAGATAGTGCTGGAGCTGGTTAAGACAGTGCTGGTTAAGTTGGTGATGGTTAACCTGGTTAAGCTGGTGCTGGTTAAGTTGGTACTGGTTAAGTTGTTTTTTCTCTCTGCTCCCTTCATCTCTGTCTTTCTGTGATGTTGGACAGTTGCATACTGAATCTCCTCAGTATCTCTGGATTCAGGAGTTTTTCCTCTGGAATTTTTGGGTTTCACACTGGCATATAGACCATCACCGACTGAATCCGGTTCAGAAAGAGGCTTATCATGGACTGAAACTTTCCGTGATGCATCAGAATAGAGATCTTTCTGAAATACAGGAACATTTGTAATTATTATTAACACATGTAAATCAGTTTGACCTGAAGTGTAGATTCTCAGTCTAGAGCAGTTTCAAACTTTTCAGATCAAGTGGCAGATCAGATCAAATCACAACAATGTAGTGATGTAACATACAGACATATAATTGTACAGCAGAAAAAAAAGGACAGAATCAGTATTCTATGTGACATAGGGCCCTATTTTAACGATCTGAAACGCAAGTGTCAAGCGCAAAGCGCAAGTAACTTTGTGGGCGGATCTCGGCGCTATGTTGCTATTTAACAGGCGGGATAAATGACTCTTGCGCTCGATGCAAATCTAAAAGGGGTTGGTCTGAAGTAGCCTTATTATTCATAGGTGTGGTTTGGGCGTAACGGAAAATAAACCAATAAGAGCGTCATATCACATTCCCTTTAAGAGCATGATGTACGAGGTGCGCTTGTTCCATGGCGCAATACTATTATAACGGTGCATTTACCAGGCGCGCTTCAGAATCGGTTCACAGCCGACGAGATCGATGTTCTCTTCAGGGTCATAAAAGAAAGAGAAGTGACATTGGGGATGGGACAAACCCACCCAAATTACCTTCGGTTAAACATGCATATAATAATTTGGGTAAATGTGTAAGCTTTATGCCTATTTTTCCCATCGTCATGGACACAACAATGATTTCCCTCGTGTTTTAATATTTTTCCTTACAATAATGTATAATTTGCAAAAAGGAAAATGCATCTGTGTAGATGAGAGAATAATCTACAGTGTATGCGCGTTGTTCACACTCTGTATTATGGCCAAGCATGCGCGCTCAAAATAGCTTCTGAATGCATGCGCAACGCACCACTGACTTTAGACTAGGTTTTTTTCTGGTCAGTGGCGCAATTGTTTTCTGGAACTGCAAAATAGCACCTGGGATTGTTTGTGCCGGAACACGCCTCATTTTTTGCGCTGAACCGCCCAGGGAGCGCAAGTTTATTCTCTAGTTTGCCGGCGTGCGTCTGTGGAGGGAAAAGTCCGCTTTGCTCGGGTGCAAAATACGAATGATACATGCGTCGGTGTACAAAGTCAATTGCGCTGGGTGCAAGATAGGGCCCATAGACTACTGATGTAAATGTTAAGGATTATCAAATGATTAGACAAATAATCTACATCAAAATATCGCTGATATATCGGAAATTAGAATTAAACCATGGAAAAATATTTTTTATTCTTCATGAGTCACACCACATGAGGTCGCTTCACATAGAATTTGATATGCATTGGTTTTAAGAGTGCAAAATGTCAGTTTATAAAAGTTTATTGGATTGTGTTAATAAAGTCTTTGATAATGTTAGTTTGCCATCAGTCCGTTACAGTCTGAGACACAGATAACGGCTGATTGACTGATTTTCTGCTTCTGTAAAGTCATGTTGTGTTTGGATGATTTACCTCTTTCACTGTGAGATCTTCAGCTTTAACATTTCTTTGTTTCTTTCTGTTATAATCACAGACATGAACAAAATATAATTATTATTTGTAAAGATTACTAATAAAACACAAATTAGCCATTTTCTTCTACATCAGACCAAAACTGAACTTGTACAATCACTGACATTTTTTATTGAACTCACAGTATAAGCAGTATGAAGATGATGATGAAGATGATGCTGATGAATAATCCTCCAGATGCCGCTGTGATCACAATCACATTCCTACCAGCAACATGATGAACTGAAAGAGGAAGATCATCATGATTAACTCTCCAAACTGATGAATGATGTGAATATACAGGAGTGTGTTAATAAAAGGTTCACCTGTGACAGTTACAGCATCTGATCTCTGAGATCCATGTTGATTGTGAGCCTGACAGTAGAAGCGTCCACTCTGTAGTGCACTGAAACTCTGTCCAGATCCAAGAGCTGAGGTTTCATTCTCCTTAAACCAGCTGAAGTTCAGAGCAGGAGGGTTTGAGTCACTGATGCACTTCAGAGTCACTGAATCTCCCTCCACTATTGCACCAGATCCAAGCATCAACACTGAGACGTTCCTGGGACGGTCTAAAGACAACAATTAAAATTCAATGAATATTAGAAAATTATGAATTTGGATGTGAACAATGTGCACGTGATCATTAACTCACACATGACGTTTAAAGTCACAGCATCAGAGTATTTCTCTCCGTGTTTATTGATGGACTTGCACTTGATTTCTCCACTGTCATCAGAGCTGATCTTTGAGATGTTGTAGATTCTTCCAGATCCTACAATCGTTCCTCCTTTAAACCAGCTGATTTCTGCAGGAGGGTTTGAGTCACTGATGCACTTCAGAGTCACTGAATCTCCCTCCACTATTACACCAGATCCACTTATTAACACCAAGACGCTCCTGGGAGGATCTAAAGACAAAAATGAAAATTCACAACAAATACTAGAAAATTATGAATTTGAAGTTTTTGAACAATGTGCAGGCGATCATGAACTCACACATGACGTTTAAAGTCACATTATCAGAGTATTTCTCTCCATGTTCATTGATGGACTTGCACTTGTATTCTCCACTGTCATCAGAGCTGATCTTTGAGATGCTGTAGATTCTTCCAGATCTGAAAAACCTTCCTCCTTTAAACCAGCTGAAGTTCAGAGCAGGAGGGTTTGAGTCACTGCTGCAGTTCAGAGTCACTGAATCTCCCTCCACTATTACACCAGATGGACTGATGGACACTGAGACGTTCTTTGGAGGATCTAACAGAAATATACAAAAACACTAACAATCAAAGTAAATTTGACATCACTGACTCATTATTTCAGCAGATGGACTGAGATAACAGGATTCAAGATCTACACAGCAAAAACTCCAGTGTTAAATTAACTCTCCTGGGAGTTTATATGGCTCCAGACTCAAGAGTGTAAAGTGTTAAAATATGAGTGTTAAATTAACACTCAAGAGTGTTAAAGTTAATGAGATAATTACGTGATTAATTGAGGGATGATTGAGCATTATTGAAGACACCTGATGTTAATAAGCAGAATCACTGAAGGAGAAAATCACAAATTGTACATCACCATTATGGAGATCAGTATGTGCTTTAGTTGGGCTTTTGACCCTTATATTTTTAACATTAGATTTTGTTTGGCTGTTGTTATTTAGTTGTAACAGCCAGATGAACAAAGGAAAAAAGTGATTTGACATTGTTGATTATGTTATGCTGTAATCATCATATGAACTTGATCACTGAACTCATTAAGAATCTTGTGACATAGATACATATTGTTAATTACAACATCATTGATTATACGTCAAAGATCTAGAATTTTCTATATAATACAAAGGATTTCTTAAATGTTGTTTTCAAAAATAAAAAAGTCTTTATTTTAGGCACACACAGACATCAAGATTCAATCTATGCATCTCAACAATGGTGACAAGCAGAATATTCAATTAGGAAAAGTAAATTATATAGACAATTCAGATCATAATTTATTCATACCGCAATGCATGATGGGAGCCATTAATGAGTTGTGATTGGTGGCAGCCACTGCAACATGCTTTATTATTGTCACCATTGTTGAGATTCACAGTCTGATTATTGATGTCTGTGTTTCTAAATAAAAAACCATATATTTTTTTAGTTTTTTAGATATTTTTGATTATATTAAAAGCGCTGAAAGTCCTATGCTGTAGAATCACAGAGCAGTTGTAATTAACAAATTAAACTATCTCAGTAAGTTTAGATTTTCAAATCACAACATGATTATGACAAAACATAACCAACACCATCCAATCACTTTTTGTCTTTGTTCATCTGGCTGCTATAACTCAATAACAGCAGACAAACAAAATATCAAAAAAAAAAATAAAAGGGTCAAGAACCCATCTAAAGCAAACACTGATCTATATAATGGTGACGTACAATTTGTGATTTTCTCCTTCAGTGATTCTGCTTGTTAACATCAGGTGTCTTCAATAATGCTCAATCATCCCTCAATTAATCACGTAATTATCTCATTAACTTTAACACTCTTGAGTGTTAATTTAACACTCATATTTTAACACTTTACACTCTTGAGTCTGGAGCCATATAAACTCCCAGGAGAGTTAATTTAACACTGGAGTTTTTGCTGTGTACAGGTGTCAGGTAGTATTTACAGAAAATTCAGCATTTATTTATGTGTGACTGATTCTACTCGCATTGTTTTGATCCAGCGTCAGCGATAGGCGTTTGTGCTAACAAATATGCTAAAGACCGCAGCTACTGTTACATATAAGTTATATAGCAGCAGTTATATAGTAGTCTCCAACCCCAATCAAACACCCCTGAACAACACAACAAAACCCCCAGAGTTAAATTAACAAGTCAAGTGATGATTGAGCATTAGTGATGAACACCTGCACTGTTAACAATTTATAGTAATTTTTAAGGAAATTCCTGGCAACTAATTGCAGTAAATTTACAGCAAGTAATATACAGGATTTTCACTGTTTACTGTTACAATAAAGTACTGTATTTATACAGCAGTGCTACTGTGATTATAGTAGCATTATTACAGTAAAATGCTGTAATTTATTACAATTTACTGTATATTTACTAAGTTGCCAGGAATTCCCTGTAATTTCACAGGACAGAATTACAATATAATATTGTAATTCAATATACTGTTATCCTGTTATTTGTGAATATTACAATAAAATGCTGTAATTTTCCATATTAGCCAATTAAAAACACAACAATGGTAAAAATTTACCATTGTACAATTTTTGGCACCATTATGGTGAACAGCGTTGCCTTAAGTTGGGCAATTTGACTCTAGACCACCTATGTGAATTAATGGTCTTTGTAACAGTGATTTCCAAAATACATCATTTGATGCAAAGAAAGTCAGAAACAAAAGTGGTCTGGTGATCGGCGTATAGTTTACAACATAATAAAGTAAAAAAAACAACCGAAAGTGGTTATTCGTTATTAATAGCTTTTTTTTCAACAACATAAATTTTTTAAACAGATCAGACATCAAGCTGATATTTTTTCTAAAATTGGGAATGTAATCTTTGGACACACACACAGACATCAAGAATCTACATATGAATCTCAACAATGGTGACATGCTTTATGCCGCAATGCATTCTGGGAGGCTACATAGTTTAAAACTGCCAGCTAGGGCTGGGCGATATATCGCATCACATTGTTATGCGCATCTCGTCAGTAAAGCCGGTTCCTTGATTAGTAGTAAATCACCTTCACCTGCTTTCAGATGGAGCGGCATTTACTACACAGCACAAACTCCAGTGTTAAATTAACACTCAAGAGTGTTAAAGTTAATGAGATAATTAAGTGATTAATTTAGTGATGTTTGAGCATTATTGAAGACACCTGATGTTAACAAGCAGAATCACTGAAGGAGAAAATCTCAAATTGTAAGCCACCGTTATGGCGATAAGTGTTTGCTTTAGTTGGGCTCTTAACCTTTATACATTCACTTTAAATTTGTTTGTTTACTGTTATTTATTTATAACAGTCAAATGAACAAAAAAAAGTGTGATCTGATAGTGTTGGTTGTGTTCTGGCATAATCATGCTGTGATCTGAAGCTGAATCTTATTGATATAGTTTGGTTTAACTTGTTGGCAACAGTTTTTTGATTTTACAGCATATATGAATATAGGTATGTTTCTTATAATCCAAAATATTTAATAAACCTTTTTCTAATCAAAACACTTCCAAACCAATTAATTTAGAAACACAGACATCAATAATCAGCCTGTGAATCTCAACAATGGTGACAATAATAAAGCATGTTGCAGTGGCTGCCACCAATCACAACTCATTAATGGCTGATTGAATATTCTGCTCGTCACCATTGTTGAGATGCATAGACTGAATCTTGAAGTCTGTGTGGCTATAAGAAAGATTTTTTTTTTTTAAATAAACTTTTAAGAAATATTTTTTATTATAGCTAAGATTCTGGATATTTATTCAGAATCACAGTTATGCTATAACCAACAACATAAATCAAAATCATAAAGTCCAAATGATGATTGTCATAACATAACCAACACCATCATATCACTTTTTTCTTTGTTCATCTGGCAGTTATAACTCAGATACATCAGCCAAACAAAGTCTAAAATTAATAATATAAGGGTCAAGAGCCCAACTAAAGCAACCAATGATCATAACGGTGGCTTACAATTTGTGATTTTCTCCTTCAGTGATTCTGCTTGTTAACATCTGGTGTCTTTAATAATGCTCAATCATCACTCAATTAATCACTTAATTATCTTATTAACTTTAACACTCTTGAGTGTGGACTCATATCCCAGGAGTGTTAGGGGGCTTTCACACTGGCAGTTTAGTTCGGAACGGGGTACGGTTCGCATGAAAAATCGCTAATGTGAACGCTGTCATGGGACCCGGGTGCGCACTGGTCTGAGTTCGGTTGCTCCCGAACCGTGGCGCGGTTCGCGTGTATGTGAAAGCAACACGGACTCGGGTGCGCACTTGTTCAGGAAGTAAAGTATCCTGCGCATGCGTTTTAGCCGATTATGATGTATTTAGTTAAATAAAACACACGTAAGGGATGAAGATTTACCCTGGATACGAGCAAGAGTGAGTCTGCAGTGTATTCGCGCATAGTGCGTGCAATCAGGGCAACAAATTAATGGAAATCCACTGTCTCCTCAAAAGAGTCCATTTGCAAGCAGCGGGAAGACAGCTTATGTGAAACACACACACAGTTAACCTGCGTTGTTTACTCAGCTATGAATAATAGCACCAAATTAATAAAAAACACAATATATTGACCCGCGTCGGGTTTTATATCATGCGCCGTGCACGTTTGCAATGACGTAAGATGCACGCAAACGCACCAGAGTTCGATAGAATCAAGTTGAGTGTGAAACCAGACCAACGCTGCGGGGGGCGCCGGGAACAATCGCGCCCGGGCTCCAAGCGCAGCAAACGAGCCCAGTGTAAAAGCCCCCTAAATTTAACACTGGAGTTTTTGCTGTGTACAAAGAGCCGTAGTTAACTGACAAGCTGAGCCATATCGCATTAATTATCGCTGGCGATACGTCCGCGATATTGATGCGATATGGCTCAGCTTGTCAGTTAACTACGGCTCTTTGTAGTAAATGCCGCTCCATCTGAAAGCAGGTGAAGGCGATTTACTACTAATCAAGGAACCGGCATTACTGACGAGATGCGCATAACAATATCGTGCGATATATCGCCCAGCCCTACTCCCAGCATGCATTGTAGCATGAAGCATGTCACCATTGTTGAGATTCATATGCTGATTCTTGATGTCTGTTTGTTTCTAAAAAAAATTATAATGATTTTCAAAAAATTTCAAAAAATTTATACAAAAATTCAGAATGTCTGCCCTGTGTCAAGTAAGGTCAACGTTATTTATTAATAACTAATTACAACTTTTGGTCAGGGTCCAGGATAAGATTAGTGAATCATTCTACTTTTTGATAATGAAAACTATAACACCTGAACACCTTTGGTTTTGTTTTCCTATGTAACAAATTATGTGCTTTGGTAAACACTGTTACAAAGACCAAAATTTTACTTAAAATGATAAGAGTTAAACTGCCCAACTAAAGTAAACACTGATCACCATAATGGTAACCAAATATTTTAAAACATCGAACCTCCGTTCATAGACTTATGACTGAAATAAAGTCTGGTTAGTAATAAGTGAAGCTGGTAATGCTGTTTGTGGAGTTGTTTAATCCTCCTCTGCTGAGATCGTCAGAGATTTAATGTCTTCTTTTTATCTTTATCTGATTTTAAGGCTGTGACTGGATATCCATAGACTTATAAAATAGATTTCATGTTAATGTTTCATACCTGATTCTTCCTAAAATGTTTGATTCTGGTACCGTTGGCAGCCGCCGCGCAATTTCAAAATTCAAACAGCAGCGATCCCACAATGCTATGTGGTGGCTGTAAAATAATGCTTCTACAGTGTAGTAACAATAAAATTACAGGACTGTCCATACATTTCCCATCATGCATTTGCATTTACAATAAAAACATGAATACAATATGTTGTTGTAAAATTTATTGTAAAAATTACATCAATTGCTAACAGTGTGCTGTTAACAAGCAGAAACACTGAAGAAAAGAGAAACACAAGAACAACTGACTTCAGACACAGCCTTAGATAAAATCCACTGAAGATAAAAGAAGACATTAAATCTGAAGATCTCAGCAGAGGAGGATTAAACAACTCCACAAACAACATTACCAGCTTCACTTATTACTAACCAGACTGACTTTATTTCTGTCAGACGTCTACAGAAGTTCTTATTGATAATTAACAAAGGTTTAGATGTTGGTGTTTAATTTAAAATAATAGTTTGAAGTCCCCATTATGGTAATCGGTTTTAGATTTAGTTGTGCTCTTGATCCTTGACTTCTGTTAATTTAGTTCTCTTTCAGCAACTGCAGTTGTGTTTTAACTAAAACACTTGTATGTTGTAAAGAAAAGAGATCAGTTGAAGGAGATTGTTTATGATTTATAGTTGATTGATGAAATATGAGAACTACAAAACATAAACACAATAAGGTGAACAAAGATAATTTCATGTGCTAAAATATTTATATATAAGCTTTTTCCGGGCTTTCAGACACACATCAACACTCATCATGCAAACATCAACAATGGTGACAATCAACAAATAAAATAATTCTGCTGCATAATTTATTTGTGCCGCAATGCATGCTGGGAGCCATAAATGAGTTCTGTATGAACTCATCATGCACTGGGGCATCTTACCATTGTTGAATTTTATATGCTGATTATTTAAATGTATTAAGGATACAAGTCCTGATCAATGATTATTCTTCAGATGCAATAAGGGAAGGTAGCCCACTTCATGATGATCTTACCATAAATATGTATTTAACTAGCCTGGCAAGCCAGACCTATCAAGATGTTAGGTCTGGGAACACACAATTGGCCTACCTCAATCCGAGGGGTGGGATAAACAGTTGTCCTTCAAATTCCCTCTGCACGCAATAGGACAGCGCTACAACCAACCAGAGCAACGGACGGCTGTGGCTGAGTGAGTCCCATGCGTTTTCCCACCAGCGGATAGTTGATAGGCCTATATTAAACTTTTGCCGTATCCGGTCGTCAAAACTCCGAACACATCTTCCTTTTTTTAAGAATGACTTAAGTGACGTTCTCTTAACTCCAATTTATCCAGCCGCGGCCAAAGCCGATTCGAAAGACCGCTGTTCGCCAGCAGCATCTTCTTTGTTTTCAAGTAGCAGATCACCTATGGAAATCACGTGGAACCGTCACGACTCTGCCGTCATTATGTTAAGCCCGCCCACCAACTCTATACACGATGTGATTGGCCTGACCAGAGTTTGTTTTTTCCAGCTCGAATGCCAACGGAGAGTTGCTAGACCACACTTTGCTGCAAAATATTTTTTGCTTCCGCTAGGGTGCGTCTAGATTTCTAGGCTAGTATTTAACATCATTTGATCTGAAAGTGTTTTCTGAACACACTGTTAAAGCAGCAAGATAAACTATCAAGGGTAAAGAGCCCAACTAATGGAAACACTGATCACTTCAAATGTTAGTTTCTCTTTCCTTCAGCGATTTTAATCATTAACATCAGGTGTCAATACTAATGCTCACACTGAGCGCTGTTAATAAAAATAATAAAACACAGGGGATTTTGCTGTATACCATCCAACTTTAACCTTGTTTAAATCCTGGTTCAGACTGAACGATTTTAGCCATCCTATAATATCATTACAAATCACACTGTGCAACATTGATCTATTAAACTTGGATACGACATGTATGTAGACTGTACAATGATGACACCTATTGACTCGTAGGCTACGATGCAAGTTTCTACAGAAGAATAAAACTTCATCAGCATGTAAAGACAATGATGAACTTTGGCAGTTGTAGTTTTTATGTTTGCTGAAAAAAGAGGAAGCGGCGAAAGAGGAAGGGAAAAGCTTGAGGTTAGCAATTTTAGTGCCATGTCGGCAGTGGTGGAAAGAGTACTGCAAAAACATACTCAAGTAAAAGTACCATTACATTCCAAAAAATGTAGTGTGAGTAGAGTAAAAAGTACTTGTCCAAAAAACTATTTGAGTAAGAGTAAAAAAGTAGCTTATTTAAAAGTACTCATGAGTAGTGAGTAGTGAGTACTGAGCTGTGGATTCTACCCCTTATAATAAACACTGTGCACTACAATTTATAAATTAAAAAAAATTGCACATACTGTAATTCACATTATATTTTGTTCTTTGTCAGAAAGATTAAAGAATATCTATCATCCATCTTTTTAAAATGCATCAAATCAGTACACTCATCACCATTTAAATCATATTATTTGGGGGAAAAAAGCATTTAAAATTAGGCGAAAAGCCACTGGGCCTGAGCATGCTATTGTTGCACATAAAATATCAATATTCATAACTGTGCAAAGAATTCAAAAACCTTTAGAAACTCATATGATAGTTCAGCATCACACACCATGAGATGGGTTAAATAGAGAGATTAAAAAATACCCAATTTCTCTCCAAAACGGTACCAATGTTAGTGTTTTGATAAATGAGAATCACTAATATTATCAGATTACCTCAGCTAATGCACTGAAAAAGGCTAAGATAGTGAGCTAACACTAATTACACACTTTAATTCCATGCTATTAAATATGTTACAAACGTAAATGCCCATTGTTCTAGAAGGGTGGCATCATCCCTTACATTTTACATGGCTACATTTACTCACATTGTAATGCTGATAATATAATTTATAAGGAAAATTGTGCATTAAATAGGGAAGTTATATCCAGGAAACTTTTACAAAAGAAAGAAACAAACACACACACACACACACACACACACACACACACACAAATGCATGTCTCTTCGTAGTCTCGGCGAAGCTGTTTTATCAGCAGCATCCACACACAAAAAAACAAAAGTTCAACATGAAAAATGTTTTTGTGCAAGTGCACTTGCCAAATGAAGACGGATTGTATAATGGATCAATCAAAAAACGTTGTAGTCACGCACTGACAGAAATGCAGTTCAAGTTAACGCCATGGTTCATAGAGTGCACTGATTCTGAATCTGGCGGCATGGCGAGCGCGAGACGCGGCAGTGCACAGATCGTGACGCGCGTCTCTCTATAATGTGATTGTGAAGTAAATGGGAGCGGGAATTCACCGCATTATGAACTCGTCACGCAATACCCCAACCTCAGACCAAATGTTAGGCCCTGTAGACAGGCCAGCTTATATAAATATCATATTAAGCAGAAACAGGGCTGGACTGGGACAGAAAATCGGCCCTGGCATTTTGGCCCAGACTGGCCCACTACATATGATCATAAACAACACCCATCTTTGCACGCCCTTGAATATGTTCAACTCCTATTCATTAAAACCACTAATGGCATGTAATGAGTGAATAGGAACGAGTGAGAGTTAACAGATGAAATAAGTACAAAATTGTAATTTATTAATACAATTGAACTATACTCCGCAATGATTTTTTTTATCATACTCCGCAGTGATGCATCGAAAAACAAGCTATAATCTGCATTGGCATAGCAATACCAGTGTTTCCCACAGGATCTTTGGTAAAACTGTGGTGGGCGGACCTCTGTCCCTCTAGGGGGGTTTGGGGGCATGCCCCCCTAAGAAAATTGTGTGCATTTTAATGTTAAATTCATCAATCTGGTGCACTTTGAGAGTTAAAAATTAAAAGCTCCAACCCATTTTTAGTGTGCAAAAAAAAAAAACTCTTTTAGTAACAGTGTCTGTCTATATTACACTACTACATAATAATAGTTATAATATTAATCTCAAGACAGTAGCCTAATAGCCATATATTGTAAAACAAATGCACTGAAAAATAAAGAAAACTTTCATAATTAGTTTTGTACTAATTTATAAACTTGAAAGAGATAAGCACATGATCTTTTATTTTGACGGAAACTGCATCAAGCTTTTATTTTGGCGGAAAACATGGATACAAACGCGTCTCATTAAACTTCTAGTAAATTGCTGTAATCGTCAACAATGCAGATGTGGAAATAATGCGTAACTAGGTAATGGGTTCCTACACTCATAGCCAAAGTGTTTTAAAAAGTAACTTAGTTCTGCTTACCACAGACTCTACACTTTCTCATCTCTCTCCTGACCCTCCTCACTATCCTCCTCATCAGCCACTGGAGCTGATGAAGGTCCTGCTGCTGCAGAAAACACATATATTTTGACACATTTTACAGCGTCTGCTTGAAGGGCCTATATCTATTTTTCACGCTATTTCTCTGCACATTCCTTGCGTTTCTTCTCCATCTCTCAGACTATAGACAGATACACACTTGACACTGCACGCTCACTCAAAGCACAAAGGGGGAGGTGTTTCAAGATGTGATTGGGCCAGCCCAGTGTCAATCAAGAAAACAACCAATGGGCCGCTGATCTACGTGTTTCATGGGCCGGTCTGTCATTGGAAAAAAATATGATTTTTTTTTGACCAATGCATTACATCGGCACTAACCCAGCGCCGTCAATTAAACAAAACAAAACGAATGGGCTGCCGATGTACGAGTTTTATGGGCCGTAAAAAAAAAAAAAAAAAGAGATGTATCGGCCCAAAAAGCACGTCGGCCCGGTATGCCAGATTACCAGTCCAGCCCTGAGCAGAATGTGAAATGTACCTTAGCATATTAGAGGAAGACGCTGATATCTGGATTGAATTGATGCGTGAAGAATGCACTTCCACAGCAGTCACGAGTAACAGCAGGAATAGGCGGTTAAAGTTTTCTATGCTTAATTTGATTTGATGACAGTCACGAGACCGATTACTCGATCCAATCACGTTGATGGATAAAAATAAAATGAAATTAAAACAAGCATGTTACGAGTAACGACCACAAACAGAAGGAAAATAGCGGAGAAAAAGTACCGATACATCACTTAAAATGTACTCAAGTACCCAGATAGCAATGAGTCGGCGGACCGCCGGCGGCGCTCCGGAGGCAGTAGAAGCGTCAGAATGGCGTAATCGCAAACACGTTTGACGGCGCACCGCCGGCGGCAGCCGTTTTTTAAAGCGGCAGCCGCCTTCGTTCCGCGGGCGGCCCGCAGGCCAGCCGCCATTCCGCCGCCGTTATACCCGTCGGAGGCAAACGCTATTTTCGAGCGAGCTGTCCCGCCGCTTATTGCACTTAGCTTATATATTTTTTTAATATTTATAGCATGCAGTTTATCAAGAATAATGATTGATCAAACCAGACAAATTTCCATTTGGCATTTTAATTCCACATTTCAAAGTACAGTAACCGTCATTAAAACAAGATGTCAGATCACTGAAATATAACAGAGAAATACAAATACATATATATACATATACATACACACACACATACACTAACATGCATGTTTCCAATTAAATTTTGGTAAAAAGAAAAAAAAAACACTTGTAAAAAAACACAATTTTAACACTTACAATACTTGCTAATAATATAAAGAGGTCAGGGATGAAAATAATTACCAGTAAACACAAGTGTAGTGTTTATTGATTAAACACTCTGAACAAATAAATGTTTGAACTGGCGGCGTGTAGCCTCTTTTATTCTCAGAACATTCAACAACCATGAGCTTAGTTCTCTGTATCACTTCCTTGTGCCTCTTTTACATTCTTGGGTATCCGTTAACTGTACGTTTGGTTCTACTGCCATCTAGAGGACAATCATAGGAAACACACCTAATCACAACATCCCCTTTCCTTTAGGAAGAAAAATATATACTGAAATGCATAAAACAATGGAAATAATATAACACAATTATCCATTTGACACTAAACTGAAATTTCAAAACAACACATTTGTGTGGCACATTTCAAATGTAACTGGACAGAGTTATTTACAAATTAAGTCGATCAGGTTTCTTTATTATACGTGATGATCTTCTTATTATAGGAGATGCATTTGTTTCTGCAGAATGACCATTGTCCAGGGCAATGGAAGAAGATGAAGAAGACTGACTGCTTGGTGGTGTTACATCTTCAGGTGAGACCAGAACTTCTTCTCCTTTAGTGTCAGTCAGTGTTTGGCTCGTTTCTTGCGTCTTAAGAAGACTTCTGCGATTTCTCCTAAGCACTTGTCCATTCTCTGTTCTGACAACATTCACTTTTTCCAAAACAACAGCTTTTTTGTCCCAGCAGTTGGTATTTTCCACTCCCACAATGTCCTTTTTCGATAACACTTTCAGCATTTTAGTTTGTTTGTCATAGTTCGTTTTTTTGTCTCTTTTGAAGAGCCTTCCGTTTCTGTCTCGTTGCTGCACTGTTCAACGTGTCTCGTTCTGTGTCAATCCTGCAGGGAAGTGTCGTTCTTATCTTGCGATTCATTAAGAGCTCTGCAGGAGATGCACCATGTTCCAGAGGAGTTGCTCGATAGCTTAGAAGAGCTAGATATGGATCTGACTTTCCTTCAGATGCTTTCTTCAACAATTGCTTTACAATGTGCACTCCTTTTTCTGCCTTCCCATTATATTGAGTATGATGGGGACTTGAAGTCATGTGTCTGAAATCATAGTGAGCAGCAAAGTCCTGAAATTCCTTGGAATTGTAACATGGGCCATTGTCACTCACCACAACCAGAGGAATGCCATGCCTGGCAAAAATTGACTTCATCTGCTGTATCACACATGCACTTGAAAGGTTAGACAGCAGGGCTATTTCTGGAAAACTAGAAAAGGAATCCACTATCAGCAAGTACTCTTTACCATGGAAATGAAACAGATCGGTACCTACTTTCTGCCAAGGATGCTGAGGTAAGTCTGTTGTGATCATTGGTTCTCTTGCTTGCTTGTTTTGATGTTTCAGACAAACTTCACATTTACTGACCATTTTTTCAATGTCAGAATTTATTCCAGGCCAATAGACTGAATCCCTGTATCTCCTTTTGCATTTCTCCATTCCAAGATGTCCCTCGTGTATCCTGGGAAGCAGCTCTTTTCTCAGCACTTGTGGAACAACTATTCTGTCCTGTCTCAGAAGAATGTCATCTGCTACACTGAGCTCACCTCTAACATTGTAGAATTGCGGGAAGGAACTTTTGACCCAGACATTGTTCCGATTTTGAATTACAGCCTGGAGAACTGGATCTTTTGCTGTCTCCTCAGCTATTTGCTTGAGCTTTCGATCAGACACTGGAAGAGATTCAACAACAAGATTCACATGTGTGTTCACATCATCTTCCGTGGAACTCGCATCTGAGGATTTGGATGTTAATGGTGCACGGGACAGTGCATCAGCTAGCACTATGTATTTCCCTGGTGTGTAGACTAATTCAAAGTCATACCGTTGCAGTCTCATCATTAGACGCTGAATGCGTGGAGACATCCGATTCAGATTTTTTCTGATGATTGCAATTAAAGGCTTGTGGTCCGTCTCTGCTGTGAACGATGATAAGCCATAGACATCCCAGCTAGAAATGCTTTGTTCTAAAAACGTTCTGGGAACATTACCATGAAGTTCTAATAATGTTTTCAGCGGGTAGTTTTATTTTGGTTCCCAGAATGTTCTCCTAAAACGAACGCAGCAAAAACTCCAGTGATAAAAGTTAATGAGATAATTAAGTGATTAATTGAGTGATGATTGAGCATTATTGAAGACACCTGATGTTAACAAGCAGAATCACTGAAGGAGAAAATCTCAAATTGTAAGCCACCGTTATGGCGATAAGTGTTTGCTTTAGTTGGGCTCTTAACCTTTATACATTCACTTTAAATTTGTTTGTCTGCTGTTATTTATTTATAACAGTCAAATGAACAAAAGAAAAGTGTGATCTGATAGTGTTGGTTGTGTTCTGGCATAATCATGCTGTGATCTGAAAATGAATCTTATTGAGATAGTTTGGTTTAACTTGTTGGCAACAACTTTTTGATTCTACAGCATATATGGATATAGGTATGCTTCTTATAATCCAAAATATTTAATAAATATTGTTCTGATCAAAACATTTTCAAATAAATTGATTTAGAAACACAGACCTCAATAATCAGCCTGTGAATCTCAACAATGGTGACAATAATAAAGCATGTTGCAGTGGCTGCCACCAATCACAACTCATTAATGGCTCCCATCATGCATTGCGATATGAATAAATTATGATCTGAATTTTCTATGTAATTTACTTTTCCTAATTGAATATTCTGCTGTCACCATTGTTGAGATGCATAGACTGAATCTTGAAGTCTGTGAGTGCCTACAAAACACTTTTTTTTTTTTTTAGAAACAACTTTTAAGAAATCCTTTATATTATAGCTAAAATTCTGCATATTTATTCAGAATAACAGTTATGCTGTAACCAACAACATAAATCAAAATCATAAAGTTCAAATGATGATTGTCATAATATAACCAACACCATCAGATCACTTTTTTCTTTGTTCATCTGGCAGTTATAACTCAAATACATCAGCAAAACAAAATCTGAAGTTAATAAAATAAGGGTCAAGAGCCCAACTAAAGCAACCAATGATCGCCATAACGGTGGCTTACAATTTGTGATTTTCTCCTTCAGTGATTCTGCTTTAGGTGTCTTCAATAATGCTCAATCATCACTCAATTAATCACTTAATTATCTCATTAACTTTAACACTCTTGAGTCTGGAATCATATACACTCCCAGGAGTGTTAATTTAACACTGGAGTTTTTGCTGTGTAGGATAACATTCTTGCTTTAACACGTCACATTACAAGTACGTTTTATAAAATACATTCTGTCATCTCAGGCCTCAATGATATCCTCAAAACATTTTGCGAACTTTGATTTGATAATGTTCCTCTGTTATTATGGAACATTGTATAATCTTTTATCTCAACAACTTTCCCAAAACATCCTCAAAATGTTACAGTTAAAACGTTATATCTTACATTTAACCTTATAGAAACATTATTTGAAATGAGAAAACATCCTTAAAACATTATTTGAACATTTCTTTAAAACATTAACCAAATAGGGAATGTTAGCCAATGTTCTGAGAACGTTCTCTGCTAGCTGGGATAGTCATGAAATTTCTCAAATCCAAAGACGAGTCTGAGACATTCTTTATCGATCTGAGCATATCTGCACTCAGATTGTGTCATCGTACTAGAGGCATAAGCAATCGGTTTCCAGCCGCCAACATCTGCTTGGAGCAAGACTGCGCCTAGACCATCCTTTGACGCATCCGTGGAGATTGTGATACTCTTAGAGGAATCAAAGTAGGTGAGAACTGGCGCTTTCGTCAATGTTGACTTGAGCACATTCCATTCTTGCTCATGCTTACTTGTCCAATTGAACTCATTTTTATGATTCAACAGCTCTCTGAGGGTCGCAGTTTTTGCGGAGAGGTTTGGAATGAATTTTCCAATGAAATTTACCATTCCCATTATTCTCAGCACACCTTTTTTGTCCACAGACTCGGCATGTCCAGAATTGCCTGAATTTTGCTTTTGTCAGGTTCAACACCACATCCAGACAACTTGTCACCTAGAAATGTAATTTCAGTGACACCAAACAGACATTTAGCTCTGTTTAACTTGAGTCCATATTTCTGAACTCTCTGAAGTAGCTGGAAAAGTCTTTGATTGTGTTCCTGCAAAGTGGATCCCCAAACCACTATGTCATCAACATATGCACGGACTCCCTCCAGTCCTTCTATGATATGCTCCATGGCACGATGGAAGATTTCTGAGGCTGAAATTATGCCAAAGGGAAGACGAAGAAATGAATACCGTCCAAATGGTGTATTGAACGTGCAGTACTTAGTACTGTCTTCATGGAGCTTTAATTGCCAGAATCCCTGTGAAGCGTCCAACTTGCTGAAATACTGTGCACCAGTCATTTCACTTGTGATCTCCTCACGTTTTGGAATCTGGTAGTGTTCCCTTTTTATGCTTGCATTCAAGTCTCGAGGATCCATGCATACTCTCAGATCACCATTTTTCTTTTTCACACAGACCATCGAGTTCACCCAGTCTGTGGGTTCCTCCACTTTCTTAATGACTCCTAGAGCTGTCATCTTATCAAGCTCATTTTTTAGTTTCTCTTTCAGTGGCGTAGAAACCCTTCTCGGAGCGTGAACTACAGGGTGAGCATCGTCTTTGAGCTGAATTTTGTAAATAAATGGTAGAGCTCCCAGTCCCTTGAAAACATCATCAAATCTGCAAACAATGTTATCTGTAGTTTCCTGCTGTGTCACTGTTACACCATGACTATTGATGCAGTACACTCTCTTAACCAGTCCTAATTCCTCGCAGGCTTTGTCACCAAGGAGAGACTGAAGATCATCTGGAACTACAACAAAGAGCAGGTGATGAGTTTTGTTCTTTACACATACTCTGAGTCTGCACACACCTTGAGTCTTTATGTCCTGTCCATTGTAGGTTTTGAGCGACACAGTTTTTCTTTTTATCTGGGGCTTGATTTTCATTTCCTTTATGTCACTTATGCTTATGAGATTGGCCTTCGCTCCTGTATCAAGTTTAAGCGGCACAATGGTTCCACTGACTTGTAGTGACACAGTCCATTTGTCTTCAGATACACAGTTCACATCAGAGTCATTTCTTTCATTTTCTTCGTGTTTATTCTGAATACTTTCTGTGTCACCATTGATCATGCCCACAAAGAAAGTGTCTGACAATTTTGTTTCATCCACAACATGCACAAATGTTGATTGCTTTGTTTTATTCTTTGAAAAGCACTGCTTAGCGAAGTGGTTCATGCCTTTGCATTTCGCACATTGCTTTCCATATGCTGGGCATTGTTTAGGCTGATGCTTTGACCCACACCTTTTACAGCAGAATGAATCTGTGCATGTCTTTGGTACAACTTTTTGACTCTGCCTTTTCATTTTATGAGTAACAGCGCCAACTACTGGACAGTCAGCACCTGTGGAGCCTTTATCGGTAATAGTTCTAGAATGCAACAGAGCAAGCTCACTCGCATGACAAATCTTGACAGCACCTTCAAATGTCAGCTCCGTTTCTCTGAGTAATCTTTCTCTTATGTTCTTGTCATCAATGCCAAAAACAATTTGATCTCTGATCATTGATTCAGCCAAGACCCTGAAGTTGCATGTTTTTGCCTTCAGCTTCAAATCAGTCAAGAATGAGTCAAAACTTTCTCCCTGAGATTGAATGCGTGTGCGAAACACATACCTTTCATAGGTTTCATTTTTTGGGGGTGAGCAGTGCTCGTCAAATTTCTTTATGACCTCGTCATATTTTTCTCTGTCCACAGCGACCACAAACGTAAAAGTATTGTATACTTCAATCACCTGAGGTCCAGCAACTGTCAAGAGCAACGCTATTTTCCGTGAATCCGACTCACCATCCAGACCAACAGCTTGGATGTATAGCGCGAATTGCTGCTTGAATGTCCGCCAGCTGCTATCAACACTCCCAGTGAGTTTCAGAGATTCCGGTGGTTTGACAGAATCCATCTCTGTTGTATCACAGGACAGTTCACTCCTGGTACCATGTAGTGTTTATTGATTAAACACTCTGAACAAATAAATGTTTGAACTGGCGTGTAGCCTCTTTTATTCTCAGAACATTCAACAGCCATGAGCTTAGTTCTCTGTATCACTTCCTTGTGCCTCTTTACATTCTTGGGTATCCGTTAACTGTACGTTTGGTTCTACTGCCATCTAGAGGACAATCATAGGAAACACACCTAATCACCACAACAAGTAATGAGGATATTTGGCACCAAAGAAAGTGAAGGATACCAAATAATTTGAGGTATAACATCATATTTACAAGTGATTTCTAACAATAGGATAAGTGGTAATAATTTAGAGTAAAGCTCTGGAGTAGAATATACCATTATAACCGCAATGCTGACCTGTGGCACAAGTATTTACAAGCTATATTTAACAATAGAATAACAGTTAAGCACTGTGACGGAATGAAGTAGAATATTTGGTACCAGGTAATGTGCAATATCAAGTATCAGAGGTATGAAATAGTATTCCAAGCTATTTTTAATAGAATAACAGTTAAGCACACTGATGGAATGAAAGTAGAATTTTTGGTACTAGTTAATGTGCAATATAAAATATCAGGCACGAAATAGGATTTACAAACTATAATAGAATCGTTAAGCACTGACGGAATGAAATAAGCCAATACTGAAGTCACGGCAAGTAGAATATTATATACCAAATAATGTGCAGATATCAAGTATTAGATGTATAAGGACCAGTCAGTCCTGGTCCCTCAACTACTAAACTGAGACAGTTATATCTCGAGGTCTACTACATGTACAGGTGACCCCAGTGGGAATTTTGACCAACAACCAACGCCTGCGTTGCTTGCAAGTTGTACCTGATTGCCCAGTGCGAGCAAACGTCTTCAACATTGTCCCAACTTGCTTCACCTGCTCTCGAAGTGAGCCGCTGTCATCTGAAGCTACAAAATGAAAGGCATATGGTAATTTTGGACCAACATCACACACAAAAAAAGTTAAATTTAAGAAAGTGTGCATGTTCTCACCTGCTGGTGAATTGCTTTCCCTCAGGGCTTGTTTTTCCATTCTGGAGTCTCTGGAAATCTACATTTAAAAAAAATACAACTAAAGGCACTATTTTCAATACTGTTAAAACACTGGACACTAAGACATAGGCCTAGAATATACCTTCATAGCAGAAAACTTCATGCTGTACACGAGGTGCCAGGGGAGTCCAAGGGCCAATAACTGAGCGATGACTTTCTCCTATTGTTTATTCAGGCACCCAAGGAAGTTTTCAAATGGGAAGCATGAGATGTTATCAAGGCTACCATACTTTTTGGAATCTTGTCTGAGGTGCACCAAACCAATCCATGCATGTTGTATGTCACATGTTCTTTTCCATAAAGCTTGCTGCAGTGATCAAAGAGAACCAATATTGACCCACTGTTGCTACATTGTGAACTGAACTAGTAGCATACTTGTTCGGACAAACAAAATAATTTACACAACTTATATACATTATTATGTTATGTTTTGTTAGAAAAAAGCACAAGTTATACGTAGTCTTTCTAGATGTAAAACTTTGGCTAACTACTGTAAGTAGAGAATTACATTTCTACATGTAACGTTACTAGCAACATTGCTTAACCTCAGTGTGTACTGTAACACAGGCAAAACAGCATGTGTTAGCTAACACTTGCTAACGTTAGCTACTGGACTAGCAGCATACTGCAAGAACAAAGACTACTAACTTAGATATTTTAAAAAGATAAACTAAAAACAATGTAAACATAATATTGCGTTACACAAAAATGAAACATATACTTACTTAAACGATGGTAGTCGATGACTTTGCTAGGTAGCAAACTGTAGGCTGTAGTAACTTCGGCAATCTTCTTCTTCTCTTGATTAATGGCGGATTGTAAGTTGTAACCAACTTTTAGGTGCATACCGCCACCTACCGTACAGGAGTTTGTACACCGTGCTATTTAAAGCAGAACTCGGCTACTTCCAGTCTTCTTCGCTGATTTTCACGTTTGTTGTCGCATGTTTACCCCACGAGCTCCCCTACAGCTGTGGGCGATATATTTCACAACACTATCTCAAAAAAAACTCACTTGCGGCACTCAGCCTCAGTGGCTCCAGTGCGTCATCGAGCCACCGTTTTAGCCCCGCCCAAAAAATCCTGAACACAGCAATGGTGCAAAACTGTACGGTCTAACTCCACAATTCAGTACTTCACAGTTCACAGTCTTTGTAATGTGTTTTAGTAATACATTTTTAACATTTATAATGTGTTTAGATTTTTTTTTAATTGCCTTTAAAAAAATAATCTGCTATTCTGCTAATTGTTCATACCATTAATTAAATATCTATTTTAAAACCTAATCAGAAAGATATTTATTGCCAAGTAAGTTTTATTGCCAAATTATTTTTGGTTTATTGGTGCATGTCTCAAATGTGCATCAATCAAAGAAATGTAAACAATTTGTACCTGCATAAAATAATTAAATATATTTTACTGTATAATCTTTAGAGTTTCAAAGTAATTTAAATGTCATTTCCTAAACCTTATCATGGGATCAAGAGTCAAGAATCTGTTATAGCTTAAACCCTAATGGCTTTGGAGCAAAAAAAAAGCCATGGCTGGTCGATTTTGAGAGTAGAAATCCTTGTATTTCAAAGCGGCTTGCCGCCAGCCGGCCGCGGTCCATTAGACGGAGGCAACCGCCAGAGAAAATGAAGCAGTTGGCCCGCCAGCTATTCGCCGGCGGCATCTCGCAAAAAATGGGAGTGACAAATTTGGCGGCAAACGTTTCATCCCCGCCAGCGAGACGCACCTATAGCCGACAGCTTAGGGACGGTGGCAAAAAGAAGCCGTGCGGATATTTTTTGCTATCTGGGTAAAAGTAAAATTACACAATTTTTAAACTACTCAAAAAAGTACAATTTCTGAAAAAAACTACTTAATTACAGTAACGTGAGTATTTGTAATTTGTTACTTCACACCCCTGCATGTCGGGTCGATTTCATGTTGTATTTTTAATGGCTGGTCAGTGGATGTAGGTTGTAGCAGCAAACACACTGTGAGATGATCATGCTGAATATCTGACAATTATTATATAATTATGTATAGAGAATTATCATAGGTTATCTTTGGTCGCAAGATCATGACAATGGCCATCTTTGAACCTCTCTCACTGTACGACGCAGGACCAGCGATTAGGATCTACAATCACAGAAATCACAACGAAAATCGTGCAGTGTGTTAGACAGAAAGTTAGTGACCCTTACTATTTAAAGGAAATTCGAAGAATGTTTTCTGCCAACATTATGAGGGCATTTAAAAAACCTGCAATGTATAAGTAAAAAAACATGTTTTGTTAACCTTTTAAGAACATTATTAA
>JAVALU010000356.1:0-151740 GCA_030770095.1 Gila robusta
AGGATTAGTTCACTTTTCAAAAAACTTTTGCTGATAATTTACTCACCCCCATGTCATCCAAGATGTCCATTTCTTTCTTTCTTCAGTCGAAAAGAAATTAAGGTTTTTAATGAAAACGTTTCAGGATTTTTCTCCATATAATGGACTTCAGTGGGAACCAGGTCGGTTCAAGTTCCAAAAGAAACTTCAGTACAAACTGCAAACTTGTTCAAATGGCTTTAAACGATACCAGACGACGAATAAGGGTCTTATCAAGCGAAACGATCGCTCATTTTATAAATAAATAACAAAGTTTAAGTTTTATAAGCTCAAACGCTCGCCTTGCTCTGTTCTGTGACGCAATCCTGTTCGAACTCGTTCATCAAAGTGAACAAATCTTTTTCCGAATCAACTCGTTCGTTTCTTTCGCCGAATGAACCAAATGACTCGGAAAAAGATTTGTTCATTTTGATGAACGAGTTCGAACAGGAGTGGGTCACAGAACAGAGCAAGGCGAGCGTTTGAGCTTATAAAACTTAAACTTTGTTATTTATTTATAAAATGAGCGATCGTTTCGCTTGATAAGACCCTTATTCGTCGTCTGGTATCGTTTAAAGCCCTTTGAACAAGTTTGCAGTTTGTACTGAAGTTTCTTTTGGAACTTGAACCGACCTGGTTCCCACTGAAGTCCATTATATGGAGAAAAATCCTGAAACGTTTTCATTAAAAACCTTAATTTCTTTTCGACTGAAGAAAGAAAGAAATGGACATCTTGGATGACATGGGGGTGAGTAAATTATCAGCAAAAGTTTTTTGAAAAGTGAACTAATCCTTTAACTATTAACTGAAAGCTGAAGCTTGCGAAAGGGGCGTTACATTTCCGACACACGCTTGAGGTATTGCATCTGTTCCTCAGCGCTTGCAGAGCGGCTCGTCTTCTTTCCTTTAGTGAAGGCACACGAGGATGGACAGTTAAAATGAGACGCAGCTCCCGATAATGCTGACACTGGTTCTACATTGAGTTGTAGTCGACAGCATGATCACCTGAGCTGGGATTCACACACACACACACACACACACACACACACACACACACACACAGCATGATCACCTGAGCTGGATTTGATGCTATCCTGTGCTTTATCTCCTGCTCCCTGATTCCTGCTTTATCACACAATCATTCATATTCCTCAATCACTATTAAATGTGATGAATGTGACTGATCTCCATTCAGTTCAGCTGTTCCTGCTGAAACACAATCACAACAAACTACATCTTGTGTTTATGAGAAAGTGACTGACACGGCTATTTTGTGATATTTAAAGAGATTAAGGTCTACATAAGGTGAATCTGCAGCTTTAAAGACATTTTAATTGAAGAAATCCAAGCTCTTTTATTCTACAAGATAAACGTGTCACTTTTGCTATGTAGTTCCCTTTCGAAAGGGAACTCGCACCGCGATGATTGACGCTTTGGGGAACGCCTGTGTGACTGATGACTGAAGTACTGTATAATCACGGCAATCATATTGGCCGGCGACAGCCATGACATCACCGCTAGTGCGACAGGAAGTATAAAAGGGCGTCTAGAGGTTCAGGTTCAGGTTCCTTTATTTGTACCCGTAGGTAGATTTGTTTTGCAGTGTCAGAGTTATCCACACATTTTTAAGACAACCACAGAAAATAAACATTAGACAATAAAGAAAAGAAAAAACAAAACACAAATAAAATAAAAATAGATCAAAAATAAATGACATAGCTTCTGTGTCATCTGTGCATTTTGCTCCTCTGAATAATGGCTGCTGGAACAAAGCTATTTTTATACCGCTTTGTTCTGCACTTTGGGACTATATACCTTCATCTAGAAGGAAGAAGCTGAAATTCACTGTGCAGAGGGTGGACATCATCATTTAAAAGCATGGTAGAATAAGACCATCATGCTTTTGTCAATGTTGAAATAAAAACAGTTTCCTCAAACAAAACAAGCGCTGGTGTCCTTTTTGCACACAGCTTCACAATTTGCCTCAAAGTTCAATTTTGAGACGATAATTGTCCCAAGATATATGTACAGTAGGATTGGGTACATTCCACTGTCTGACCTTTGATGGATGTGACTTCTAAAATCAGTGATCATATCTTTTGTCTTAGATATGTTTAATTGAAGGTAGGACTCCTCACAAACGTGACAAAGACATCAATGACAGGTCTCACTGTCCTGAAGCCTACTAACGATAACAGAGTCATCTCTGTAATGGTGGATTTCCTGCAGGGGTTCAGACTGCAAGACTGCCGAATGACTAAAGAAACGTTGTCAGCAAGATGGTGGAAAACTGTACATTTCTTGTCTATTACCACCCACTGCTACTTATACCAACGACGGAAATGAGCACAGTTACAACAGCTTAATATGTGGGAGAGCGTTGCTATAGAGAGTGACAATATTGTATTGCAATAGGTAGCACTTCAAAGTCAATACCAAATCAAAACTAGTTAGCACATTATTTGTAATTGAAAAGGTTTAATGACAAAAATATTCCAGGTCCCGAGATAACAGCAGAAAAGCAGATGGGAAATAATTAGCATAGCTGCTGTTCATATATTAATGCATTCGATCTGATTCAACAGTGGTATAAAAGGTAAGCATTATGTGAATGCTTGGCTAAAGAGATGCGTCTTTAATCTAGTTTTAAACTGGGACAGCGAGTCTGAGCCTCGAACAATATCAGGAAGGCTATTCCAGAGTTTAGGAGCTAAATGTGAGAACGCCCTCCCTCCTTTAGTGGACTTAGATATCCTAGGAATGACCAGAAGCCTCGATTTTAGTGATCTTAAAGAACGCGTTGTAGGGTGATAGAAGGTCCATAAGTACTTACTTAACGAGCACTAAAAGAGTAGGTACTGTATAGCCAGATCTCATTAAGTATAAATGCGATCTGACATCTGCCATGTTGACGTTATCATGTGACCTACAACGCGTTATCACAAGCGCAACAACTTAAAAGATACGAACAACACGTTTAATTAATCTATCTGTAAATATCTTGATATTGATGAAATTTGCTCATTTTGTGGTATTGTTGAAGAAACAGCTGCCCATTTATTTTGTGAATACATTTGGGGTTGATTTAAGTTGTTATATTTTAAACTCTACTAATGTGATCCACAGTTTTATCCTTATAATGATATAATTTTTTATTAAGAAATCCCAAAATCATCATCTCTTTAATATGTTGTTAATTTCTTTATTTTATATCCAAAAAAATTCTCCTTTAAGTTTTCCTCTTTTTCTTGTTGAATTTACCTCTCGTTTCACCCCTCATTCTTATAAATAAAAAAAATATATATATTTTTAATGTATTATGAAGCACTATTAAAAGATATTTAGCCTTGTCATTGTTCTTTTTTCCTGTTTATAAATTATCATATTATGATGTACACAAACCCATGATCTTTATGTTTTTGTCATTATGATTGTTCATTGTTAAAGATACAACTATGGTATCTTTCCCTGATCTTGTATGTGACTATAAGCTCTGCAATAAAAAATTATATGAGCGACAGGTGCACTAACACCTCATAACATCGGTAACTCGACAGCCCTACCTAGAATGATTTTCCACAGCATTTGTAATGTCTGCACAAAGGAGACGGGCAACTGCTGGAAGATCTCACCTTTGGAGAAAACTGTTGATTTTATACTCGAAAAATGCAAGTATCACCCCTTAAAAATTAATATTACCTCAGAATAAATTGCATTGCTAGCCCACCCCAAAACTTAAACAAAATAATAATAATAAATGCTGACCAATACTTAATTATATTACTTTTTTTAATACTGAAAATTATATAATTGAATAAAACAAGCACAATGTAATTGTATTGTCATATGACATGAATACACACTAGATAAATGCAGTGAAACATCTACATTTTCAGTCAAGCAATGAATGAATGCATACATTAATTAAATAATTATATTTTATATACTGACAACAATAAGAAACATGAATAAATTAGTAAAAGAACAAATCAAAGTAACCATCACAATAAACAAATGCATATACAAGTCAATAACACATGAAACAAAGCTTTATTTAAACTACAAGCATGTATTTACAGGCGCTGAACCCCAAATCCTTCTGCCATCTCAACACAGCGGTTCCGATTCTGCGGTTTTATTCTGATGAATCAGCTGACCAGCGGAGGTGAGCCGTGCCTTTGTGACGGAGGTTGTTGTGCTTCACAATCTGAGGCGATAAGGGCCGGTGGAGTGATGGAGGGTTTCATACGGGCAGGTGGAGTGATGGAGGGACTCATAAGGGCCGGTGGAGTGATGGAGGAACTCTTAAGGGCAGGTGGAGTGATGGAGGGTCTCATAAGGGCAGGTGGAGTGATGGAGGAACTCTTAATGGCAGGTGGAGTGATGGAGGGACTCATAAGAGCAGGTGGAGTGATGGAGGGTCTCATACGGGCAGGTGGAGTGATGGAGGGTCTCATAAGAGCAGGTGGAGTGATGGAGGGACTCTTAAGGGCAGGTGGAGTGATGGAGGGTGTCATAAGAGCACTCCACCTGCTCTTATGAGACCCTCCATCACTCCACCTGCCCTTATGAGTCCCTCCATCACTCCATCTGCCCTTATGAGACCCTCCATCACTCCACCTGCCCTTATGAGTCCCTCCATCACTCCACCTGCCATTAAGAGTTCCTCCATCACTCCACCTGCCCTTATGAGACCCTCCATCACTCCACCTGCCCTTATGAGTCCCTCCATCACTCCATCTGCCCTTATGAGACCCTCCATCACTCCACCTGCCCTTATGAGTCCCTCCATCACTCCATCTGCCCTTATGAGACCCTCCATCACTCCACCTGCCCGTATGAGACCCTCCATCACTCCACCTGCTCTTATGAGACCCTCCATCACTCCACCTGCCCTTATGAGTCCCTCCATCACTCCATCTGCCCTTATGAGACCCTCCATCACTCCACCTGCCCGTATGAGACCCTCCATCACTCCACCTGCTCTTATGAGACCCTCCATCACTCCACCGGCCCTTATGAGTCCCTCCATCACTCCATCTGCCCTTATGAGACCCTCCATCACTCCACCTGCCCGTATGAGACCCTCCATCACTCCATCTGCCCGTATGAGACCCTCCATCACTTCACCTGCCCGTATGAGTCCCTCCATCACTCCACCTGCCCGTATGAGACCCTCCATCACTCCACCTGCTCTTATGAGACCCTCCATCACTCCACCTGCTCTTATGAGACCCTCCATCACTCCACCGGCCCTTATGAGTCCCTCCATCACTCCATCTGCCCTTATGAGACCCTCCATCACTCCACCTGCCCTTATGAGACCCTCCATCACTCCATCTGCCCTTATGAGACCCTCCATCACTCCATCTGCCCTTATGAGACCCTCCATCACTCCATCACTCCAGTGATGGAGGGACTCTTAAGGGCAGGTGGAGTGATGGAGGGACTCGTAAGGGCAGGTGGAGTGATGGAGGGACTCTTAAGGGCAGGTGGAGTGATGGAGGGTCTCATCCATGGCACCATTTCCAGGATTCAGCTCTGGGCTCCTCATCCTCAGGGCTCACACCAGCCTGCGAACATTTCAGATCCTACAAAAATGCACAAACATCATAAAAAAGCAGTCATTTTAACAGCACAATGTAATTTGATTTCTGTATTAAATGTAACATAAATGACCTTACTTTATATTTTAGTAAAATCCCTAAAATCTTTTTTTCCCCAACAAATGCTGCCATCATCTTTCCTTGCAGGTCCTGCTCCACCACAAAAGATCTGCAGCAAATGCAGAGAAATCAAGAATCAGAAAAGTGCTGTAATAACTCTGTGTGAATTGAAATAAACTACAAATAAACATTTAAATAGATTTTTTATTATTTCTAGATAAGCAGACGTGTGTGCTCACCCGTCCCTGTAACATCCAGACAAGATTCACATTACCTCTGTTATTTATGTGCTCAGTACTACCTTTACATGTTGAGGTTGTTGCTAATAAGTAGCTTTTTATCAATCATAAATGTTCCAAAATCTTTCAACAGTACTAATGGACAAATGAAAAAGATTACTTATGTTTGGTTACTTTATGTAAATTTATTTACATTACTTACATTCGTCTAATGCAAACAGTGTTGACAACAGTGAATTCTACTACACAATAGTACACATACATCACTCTTTTCCGTCATGTTCGAGTATGACGTATCCTCTTCTTCTTCTTCCTCTTCTTTATGACGTATGCTCTCCCGTGGCCTTCTGGGATAGAAAAGTATCCGTCGATGGGTGCTTCAGACTCTGGGCAGAAGCAGTAGGTCATCCGGGAACTTCTCGCCTACTCTTTTATGAGTACTGATGTTTCGAACGTACTACTTCTTTCAGGTACTGTTTTCTCCTACTATATAGTAGGTAAGTAGGCATATTCGAACACACTATTGGTATACGCAGGTCCGAATCTCGCGAGAATTAGTACGTCACCCAGGTAATTCTCACCTACTCTTTTATGAATACTAAGGATTCATACATACTTTTTCGCTCGCCTACTGCTTTTCCCCTACTATATAGTAGGGAAGTATGCGGTTTCGAACGCAGCCCCTGTGTTTGCAGTCCTGTGCTGGTTCGTTGTCCATGTTTCCCTCATGTTTCCCGTTCCCGCCTGAGACCTCTGTTGTTTTCCCCCACGGGGTAGTTTTTGTTTGTAGTTTTGGTTTTGCCTTTTATTTACTTAATAAACATCCTTATTTCCGCACTTGTATCCTCGCTTCACTTTTGACCATTCCGTGACAATAGATGTATGAGATGATAATAAATGATATCATTAATTGTACCCAGCATATATGTAAAATGTTACCAGAAGAAAGGGACCCAGAGAATAAGAAGAGAGCCAGAGCATAAAAGAGTGAGAGCAACAGTTACAATCTTCTTTTATCCTTTCCCTGACCATGTGACTAAAACCCAAATGTGAGACATTCAAACTGACCATTCAGATAAATACAATTTCCCCCACGGTACTAAAGGTCTGACCATTCATAGACCCCTGAATTAGACACATCTTGGCCTACAGGCCTTGATCACTATCAGCCCCTCAACTCCAAATGGTCATTGGGGAAAGAGGGTGGAAAACAGTAAAGCAAATGTCTTTGTTCATTTCAAATATCTTGGATTATTTTCAATCCTACAAATTTTAAGATGGTCCTATTTTCATACCTACTCTGACACATATTTGTGTAGCGGATAAATAATAAGGGCGAAAGCACACATCCTTGAGGGGAGCCGGTTGAGGAGGAGACTTGGTCTGACAGCATTTGATTTACCTTAACTCTGTGTGTCCTGTGGGTTAAAAAGTCAAGTTTCCAACCCACAAGATTGTTACTTAGGTCAAATTGTTCTGCTACACTAAATGTGAGTTTGAATTGTATTAAGAGCAGAGGAAAAATCAACAAACAAAAGTCTAGCATGAGACCCATTTCCTTCCAGGTGTTTAACAAGTAAGTTAAGCAAGGTAACTGTGGCATCTTCTACTCCTCTATGTGACCAATAAGAAAACTTAATGGGATCAAGTGCTTGCTCAGTTTTCAGTAGGATTTCTGACCTAACGAGTTTTATTTTTTTTAACGAGAGTTCTAAGATGTTCATTAAAATCGACGTGAGAGCAATCAGTCTAAAATCATTAAGGATTTTGGGGCAACTGAATTTGGGAACAGGAACTACCACAGCATCCTTCCAGACCTTGGGTACCTGTGTCTGTAAGGACTTATTTAAAATGAAGTGGAACACAGGACTCAGTTCTTTTGCATGAGATTTAAGTAAGCGACCACAGATTTTGTCAGGTCCATGACTCTTATTTACTTTTACTGAGTGGAATGCTTTTTCCACTTTTTTTTTTGGTATATTTAAGAGTGCTGGTTATCTTCAAATTTGTTTCTCAGTTCCTGAGTTTCATTACTAAAATCAAGGGTATCAAAACTATAAAATAGTTTGAGAGCATTAGCAAGCTCAGTATCAGAGTTAAAACCATCCAGGGTGACCTGACTGCTGTTCTTTGGATTCCAGAGGCCTGCTATAGTTTTCATGCTAGACCAGGCTGAGCCAAGATTATTTGCTGCCATCTTTTTCTCTAATTCAGATTTATAGTTCTGTTTTGCTTCTTATATTTCTATTTTCAGCTCTTTGGTAGCTATATGCATGTCTGAGGCTACTCCCTGTTTAAAAGCGAGTTTCTTTTTCTGTATGCTAGACTTAACAGATTTGGTAACCCATGGTTTATTATTAGGCTAGATTTTAACTTGCTTGCGGGGAATGATCATGTCCCTACAGAAGGCAGCATATGAGCATGTCATCGCCATGTAAGAATTGATTTTCCTGCTAAGACAAAACTGAGATAAAACTCCTCCTGCAATAAAGCAATAAAACGCACCCTGGACAGAAGATCGCAAAGAAAGAGCACAGGACATTGTCCTGTCCAAACATTTCTCCTTCCTTATCTCTGCATTCTCCTCTCCCTCCTCCCTTCTTTTCCCCCTGATCCAAGTCACTAAAAGTTCACTGAAAATGTCTATAGATCACATATGATGTATCTTGTGAATCTATTGTTTTTCCTTTTCATGTTTGGAATCATTTTAAATGTCTCAGTGCGATTGGTAAAATGGTCTTAATTTCATTGCAGTCATTGGTATTATGAGAAAGATTGAAAACTTAGGAGAATCCTGTTCTCCTCTTTGGGTGGTGTCTCTTCAAGATGTCTGATAATCCTCCCCTCTCCTCCAAAACCAGGTGTTTCCCCCTGGGATACACAAATAGACCCAAAACAACTCTAAAACATATTTGTACAAGCCTTTTGTTCTGGTCTGGGTATATAAGGGTAAGTGGCAGAGCAGTCTTTGGGGAAACTGTAACCAGGAAAACCCCCATGCAGTGCTGTGTCAGTGGCTTCTCGAGTCTTGGACTCAGAACACACTCACACACCACTGTGTGTCTCTGTCAGGAACACACACACACACACACACACTCACACACCACTGTGTGTCTCTGTCAGGAATGCATTTCTTACTCTTAGAGTTATCTTTGAGCAATTGATGTTATGTATTTATTATTTCTGAATTGGCTTTTAATCATTTACTTGTGGAATTGGCATGAAACACTTTTACCTGACAAAATAAATGTTACATCTTGATTTACTCTGAAATATTCTGAAACCATTATTTTAGTAGATTATAGGAGGCTGGTGCTACCGCAGATCTGTGTCCAGGATAGGTCAAACTAAAGGCGCATGTATGAATGGAGCAGTAGGCACGTCATCTGAAGACCTTTTGATTTCTGTCTATCACTGATTTAGCTAGTTGTATGGAAATGGCTAAAGTAAACTACACTTTTTGTATGAGTGAGCAGTAGGCAACCGACTTAAGAGGTATTAGCTAACCCTGCATCCTCTGACTAAATTCAGAACTGACAAGCTTTGTGTCCGTGAGAAACACGATCCGGCCGACGTGATCTCTGTGCGGCATTGGGTCCATAATGAATTAATAAATGAAAGTATAAGAAACTCAGACTAATCAATGATCTAAATTAAATCATAATCAATATTTATGATTATTTTCTAATAAGAAACACAATCAAAATTTGATTATCAGTTGAAATTGGAGTCAGATTAACAGAGCTAAAGTAATATTGAAACTAAATTCTAATAAATAAGGTGAACTTCACCGAAGCACTGAAAAGACCTACACGCATTATTCCTTCGCCCACACCGTTGGATTCCGTCATTGGGCCAACGGGTGGCCCTTACAGCCACAAGATTGTTTAAATATGTCCCAATTAGTAGGCTACAGTCATAACATTCCTGCAGGCAGAGCACAGATTCATCAGTCCAGTCCTTTATGTCCTTTATCAGTGCTTTCTCTCTCTTTAAAATCGTTTTATAAATAGGAAGTAAACGTACAGTTATGGTCAGCAGAGCCCAGTGGGGGGTCGTGGTAGTGATTTTTAGGTTGTCCTTTACCGACCCATAACATAGATCTCATGTCTTATCCCGCCTGGTTGGACAGGAGACATATTGTTGGCAGTTTATGTGTGTCTTTTTGAGAGAGTCATGGTTAAAATCACCCAATATGAAATTTGGCAAATCAGGTGAAAATGACTGTAGTTTTTTAATTACATTGAAGATAGTGCTAGAGGCAGAGATGCCATTTGCCTTCGGGTGAATGTACACTGTTGTTATAAAAATTTGTGAAAACTTGCGTATAACCTATAAAAATGTGAATTTGTGTAAACGGTGATGTCATGCCTGTTACGTGTTCAGTCTACAGGCGCATAGTGTTTCTTTACAAAGTGACATCGCCACCTGCTGGCCTGGAAGAAATACACAGTGTTTTTATTCGTTTTCACTGATCCGTGTGAACTGGGATAGTTTTACCAACATCGTCGTCTGTCAGCGTGTAAACGAACCCTTAGTTAACTATAATAACCCTGACTCAAGAATAGCCTACTTGCTGGAGTGAAATACTATGAATATGATTTAATGAATACAGTTCATTTATATTTTCTGTTTATTTTTTACTCATGTTCTCAGATGGTGTTGCTCTCAGCAAAAGCCACATTTATGAAAGCGTTCGTCAGGTTTCATCTTTTCAACATCAGAATTATGATCTGTGATGATCGAATAGAATCTGTGTTTATATAAACTCACTGCATCTGTCCTGTTTACACACATTCCCTTCTCCAGTCATAATATTGTGTACATTATTCAATAATTTGCTTTGCAGAATTATTTTAACAACTTTGTAATATCTCAGAAATTCTATAAAACTCACAACATCATCTGTGATCTTCCTCCTGTAATGAATAGTGATTCATAATAGCATAGAAAAGCAATAAAACAGAGCTAAATGTGACTAAAAGAGTGTGATGTGAGATAACAGAAGAGATCATTTTAAAACATCAGGATTTATTCATTATTTAATGTGTCGCAATAATTTTTGTCCTTTCCTCTCGATGGGTTTTGACCATTTCAGTAATTATATTAAAAGTGCTATAAAGTAAGCAGTAAGTACAAAATAAATTAAAACTGTTAAAAAGTTTACAATGTTTTGTACAGTACTGTCACTGTCCCGCTAGCAGGACAAATAACTTTACTTCAATATATTACTATTGAATCCTAATTTAATCATGACAAACTATATATCATTGGAAAGGTCTAAGACTCCTAAATAGATATTTTAGCGCTGTTTTTTTTATTACAAATAATGTAGGAACAGTAATATATGAATTTATGACAAGAGTGCGCCTCAAAAAATCTGTCATTACAGGAGTTTCTGACCTTTGTCACAAAAAGTCGACGCACACACTTTTAATAATTGAAACTTTGGTTTTTAATGCTAAAAGTTCATAATAAAACATAATCTAGTATTTGTCAATAAAAAAAGATAAAATAATATTTAAAAAGTAAAGTAAAAAGTCCTCTAAAAAGTATAATATATATTTTATATATATATAATTTTTTTATTATTATTACATCACATATTTTAGTAGTTATCATAAATTAGGTATCATTTGAAAGCTTACGAACTCAGAATTCATCCTGTGAAAACCGTTTTGAAATTGGACGTTGCGTTACCATAGAAACGGTATTTTTTATTAGGCTCCTCCCCTTTTGGGCATTATCTTTCATAATTTATTATCAAAACCTTTTCTAATCTTGACAAAACACATATTGTCAGAAAGGTCTGAGTCTCAAGGTTTTATATTTAGTGACAGAAGTGATATTTGGATAGAAATTTATGAATTTGTTACAGCAGAATGCATACAATTAAATTAAATGGAATTCAATGGCACCCGGTGGCTATTTTTGGTATTACGCCTAAACAAAATCTCATGGGAACTTCAATTTTTGTGATATCAACTTGAAATTTGGAACACAACTTGGTTAGATATATATATATAGCTTTCATTTTATAGTAATTTTATAGTAAAAAATATTTTGTAAATTATTTATTTTATATTAAAAAAAATATTAATAAAGTATATTTGATTTACTGTAAATTTAAACTTCCATAACTTTTTCATACTTTAATTTTTTGAAGTGTTTTCACTTCAGTAATAATCTGCTGATTGTTTTCTTTAAAACAAGACCAACTTAGGTCTATATTCCAAAGCATTCTTGAATTACAACCATTTAAGTTTGTATAGTGCATTTTAATGTAATGACTAAATGTAATTATAAACATGATTGGATGATGACAAACTTATTTCATATCATACAGATGTAATCAAACAAAGTCCTCTTTATGATTTATCAGGAACTCTGCGTTTGCAGAAAGATAAATGAAAGACAAAACTGAACAAAACTTAACGAGCCAAAGAGAACAAACAAAACAGAAATAATGAAGAAAAACAAATTAACAAAAAAAATTGAAAGAAGAAATTAACAAACTTAAGAGAGGAGAGAGAAAAACAAAATTAAATTAACCAAAGAATATATAAAATAACAAAAAACATGATCCTTTAAACAGATAAAAACAAACTGAAAAAGAGCAGAATAAATTCAAGAATGGTAAAACCAGAAAAAGTACAGAAGACCAAATGAACAAACAAGTGAACAAATTGAATAATAAACAAAAGCACAAAACTATATGAAAGAAAATATAAAAACAAACAAGAACATAATAATGAATAAAAAAAAAGCGATCCGAATGCTTTTGCAAAAACAACAACAACAACAACAATTTACACGGAGTGTATTCCAGAAAGCAGGTTATGTGACTTACCCGGGTAAGTTTAGGAGTAAGTAAGCGGATAACCTCTGCTTTCGGTTCCAAAAACGTAGGTAACTTTCGGGTTATGTAAGGAACCATAGCAACTGACTCTCTGAGGATAACCTGCTCCGGAGCCGGTTATGTTGCAGGGTTAGTTTGTTTCAGAGAGGTTTCCGAGCATGGCCTGCCCTTTTGATGAGGATCCTGTGGACGTAGAGCCACAGATTATACAGGGTTTTTTTCGCCGTGAGAGGGTGATAAGACCACGTATCGATGTCTTTTCTTATCCTAACGAATATTTGCAGGAGCTCTATCGTTTTTCTAGGGAGTCGTTAATTTATTTAACAAACCTGCTAAAACCACACATCTCAAACGTGACAAACCGCGGGTCAGCGCTTAGCGCCGAACAAATTCTTTGTATTGCTCTGCGCTTTTTTGCTACGGGGAGTTTTCTCTACAATGTGGGCGATGCAGAGCATGTGGGAAAGGCAACAGTGTGTAAAGCCGTTCGTACAGTATGCATGGCACTGAAACGGTTTCTATACACTTTTGTACAGTTCCCTGGCCATAAACCTGTGCGCTTTATTAAAGAAGAATTCCACAGGTTGGCAGGTTTGCTCTCAGAAATTGTCATCTATCTACTTCAATTAAATGACATTTCTTAATAGGTTTATTTTGACTGCACACACACACACACACACACACACACACACACACACACACACACACACACACACACACACACACACACACACACACACACACACACACACACACACACACACACACACACGTAAAGGCTACACAGACTTCTTAAACTTGTAATTAATCTTAATTTCAGGGTTCCCAAACGTGATTGGGTGCATTGATGGCACCCACATTCCTATTAAAGCTCCATCCATCAATGAGGGAGACTATGTTAATAGGAAGTCTGTGCATAGGATCAATGTACAGGTAGTAGCTATATTTTGGCTCCTTAATATTGGTGTTACAAATAATAAACTTATTGTTCTCCACAGGTAATATGTGATGCAACCCACCTCATCACTAATGTTGAGGCAAAATGGCTTGGGTCTGTACATGATGCCAGAATATTTAGAGAGTCATCTCTGTGCAACCAATTTCAACAGGGTACGTTTTGTTAGACAAATGCTTGTAGTCTTTATTACATTTACAAAACACCTCAAACATTACAGGACACTTCTATGGTTACTTGCTGGGGGACAGAGGATACCCTTGCCTCCCCTATATGATGACACCCTACCCTGATCCTGAGCCTGGAGCACAGACACGCTTCAGCCTGTCTCACAGCAGAACACGGGCCAAGGTGGAGATGACAATAGGCATTCTGAAGGCGAGGTTTCAGTGTCTGCGTGGGCTCAGGGTCACTCCAAATAGGGCATGTGACATCACAGTTGCTTGTGTGGTACTTCACAACATTGCCACAATAAGAGGAGAGAGGCATCCCCCCTGTCCTGATGAAGATGACCTAGAACAACACCCATTGAATCTAGCAGACCACAGAGATGGCAGAATGCTTAGAGACATGATTTGTCAAAATCACTTTATTTAATGTGTTCTATTTCTTCATATCCTGAAATAAAAGAGACATGACAGATTTGTATTTATTGCTTTATACACACACACAAAAAAATACAAAAAAATAACAGATTCATGTTCACATATGATTCTCACCTTAAGGCGATGCTCCAGTAGTTCTATTTCAAGTTTGGCCTTGAAGACCAGGAGACTTGGTAGTATCTTCAGCAGGATTCTTTATTGAGAACACGAGCTGTCGGTAGCTGCAGTCATCAAGTCTGTCTCAATAGCTAAAACACAGTGTTTATATCTTTTCAAGGGGCAGGGATTTACATTCTGACTATCTGAAACCAAGCATGTTAATGATGTATACAGGTTTAGGAACCTGCCCTATACTGAGAGTGTTACCAATTCCAATCCAATCAGCATAACTATTCAAACAGTGAAGCTACCAAAGTTTCAGTAATCTGCTTACAAAAGAGAGAAACAGGAATAGCAGGCTGGATAGAGAGCAGTAATCTGACAGATACAGAAAACAGGATTTGCCGGACTCTCTTGCTGGAAAACTGTTTCACAGCAAATATCATCACCATCATAACCTTAAATGCTAAAATCAGTATATGAAACTGTCTCAGTTTATATACTATTGTATTGGACTCAATTAAAACATTTAATAAATTTGTAACACTACAGTATCGCAAAATTACTGCATGCTCCTTAAGAGTATAAATTAGTGTGGGTTAGGAACCTTTAAGTAAATGATTTACCTCTAAGGCATTAAGCCAACTAGGAACAATTTCAGAACAGAACTGGAAAGGCTTAAAAATACATACATACCAATTTGCCACCTGAAAGAACTGAAAAAATACTGAACATACATTTGAACAAAAATTTGAACTTCGTGCTAAAGTTCATTTATTTCGCCGCATTGAGGCAGTAATTCATGCAAAAGGGGCCCAAACCAAGTACTGAGTACATATGCATGATTATACTTGTCAGAGGGACGACTTTTCTATATTTTAAATCATTTTCTTTTATTGATTTCATGTAATATTCTATTTTTCTGAGATTTTGAATTTGGGGTTTTCATATGCTGTAAGCCATAATAATCAACATTATAACTTTTGCACAATATTCAAATTTTTCGAGTTTCACCTGTAGAAGAATTCTAACAGAAACAAAAAGAGACAGTGAAAAGATCAGAACAAGGGAACAAGAGCATCATATGAACTTATGATGTCATTAACTCATGAACAGAAGCTTGAACAGAAGCTTGACCATTTTAAATAACCTCTTTGATTGATGAAGGGTTGTGCCATCTTTCATCACCAAACTGATCAAATATTCCCTGGCTCTCAACAAGAACTCTACTCTATCACTCCAATTCCAAGAACCCAGGGGACTTTTGAACCCTTTGGCACGTGGATTGTGGCTGTTCATCATGTCAAATAGCCTGTCAATCATCTAAAAGCAAATGTTTGCATTAAAAGAAAGCATTTGATTCATCACCATTTTTGCATAGTATTACCTCAATGAATTCAGCCATTGCTTCACAGTGTTTAAACTGTGAATAGCCAAGGTCTCTCAATGTGCTCAGAGCTACAGCGTCTGAGCGACTTAGTGTCTGTGCAGCCAAAGACACCTTCATCTTTTGGGAATCAAAACGCACGTGCTTGCCTGTTACCTTGTTGGCTGCATGCAGTCCATCTTTGACTTGAACATCATTTAGATGAACAATGAATGTCCAGTTGATCTGACCAGTGCTGCTGGTTATTGGACTGTAAGCCTGCAACATATTTCGAGCCAGATTCAACATGTGGCAAGCATCCATCATCACAAACACCTTCTCACCAGTCACTGGATGTGCGAAAAAGGTATTTAAGGGCACAAGAGAGTTTGCCTTTAACTGGCACCCAAGTTGGGTGCACATGCTAATATTAGAGGCATGTCCATCCATTGTGACACACACCACTCTTATTCCACGCTCATGCAGTTCCTCCAAGGCATGCACAATTAAGACCTTCTGTGCATCTGGTGACAGAGAGTTGGTCAGGTAGTAGGCCAACCACCATAAAAACAAGAGCTTCGGTGGCAACATCAGTTTCATTCATACCATCCCCCATATCCACAAATCCAGACATTTTCTGTGTATGAGGATTGTACTGAACATGTTTTTTGATAGCCATGGCATCCAGCATGAGAGTCACACATACATATTTAGCTGGGTCTTCCTCTTGTCGTCTTTTCGACATGTCCAACATCTTCATGTTGAGGCCAGGTTTGGAATCTAAAGAACTCGTCCACCTTTGTAAAATGAAAAGTAGTTAATTAATGTATTAAACCATTTTGGGCAATCAAATTCAATGTGCAATCTTTGTGCACAAAATCAATTGTGCAATCAAATAAGAATACCTCTGTAATGTATGTGGATGTGGGAGCTGGAGATGGAGAGACTTTCTCAAATAGTTATAGGCTTTTGGGCCATGTAAGTGAAGAGTGAGGGCAAACTCCCTCTGCTCTTTTGTGTACTCGTGGCACTGTTTTGACAAGAGGTCTATCGGAAGATCTGAAATTCAGTTTTAATAGACTAACTAATAAGTGTTCTTGCAATAATAATGGAAATAATAATAATAATAACAATGGGAAAGTGTACACATAAGATATGCATAAAGTTTTTTTTTTTTTTTTACCAGAGTAGAAATTGAGCCTCTCTTTCAAGTCTTCATTTATGAGGTTCTTTCCCTTCAGATCCTCCAGAAGATCATGCACAGTGCTCTTTGCCCTCCGTTCTCGGTCCTTCACATTCCTCTTCTCTCGCTCCAGACTCTCCACTCTATAGCCAAGGCTTCACAGAGTCTGGCCTTTAAACCAGTGGGAGATGCGGGCAATGCATAGGTGTGGTCCTAGTAGAAAGAAGGATGAAAATGTTTTGAGTAATGTTTATATTACCTGACACACATTCTCAGCTGGTTAGTGAATAGCTAGTACAATGTTATACTTGCTGGCTTGCATTCTTAAACATGCTTACCTGACTGACACACACAAACACAGACGTACATACACACATACATATGTAACAGGTATACAAAGTGTACTGTTATATGCATGTATTGTTTTATAATTCACCCAAACTTGTTCTTTTGTTATATACCTGATGTGACTGTCTGATTGAAAATGTGAGTGCTTTCCTCTTTAATTGATGTGATGGCAGTAAATTGTGACGAAATTGTTATTCGTTTTCATCAAAATGTCATTTTCGGTGAGAGACAGGGAGGTTTGAATATGAACAGGGCCATAATGCTCACAACTCTTCTGGGTTTAACTAGAACAAACACTCACAGCATTAGGCAGAGGAGGATCAGTCTCTTGGAAATGCTGAGAACAGTCCACTAACAGGCTTTCCTCAGCTTTCCTTGAGGCTTGTGTAGTCCTGGTTGCAACGGGCTGAAAAGGAAATAAAAATATAAACAAATAACCATTTAATGGCAAGCTATTAAATCCTTATAAACTAGTGATGAAAAACTTACTCTTTGTAGATGAGTCGGGAAACTGAAGACTGATGGTTTAGCTCCATCCCTAATCCTGACAGTCTAATCCTTGTCCTGTCAAAGTGATCCGACTTGAAGTGCTCACTGCATAGGACAGAGAAATCGCTTGCGGAAAAACCTTGCCTTCGTATAGCTACTTCCCACTGTCTCCTCAACTCTTTGTCTTTGGGAAACCTTCAGTGTGTGAGAAAAGTGAGCTAGCCAACTCGTGAGCTTAGAATTATACAGTTCTATCTCCGTTTAGGGTAGTTCTGAGATATTGAGCATCAAAGTTTTTACATCCCAGCTGGCAAAACTGTTATGTAGTATAATCTACTATTATAGCTCAACAAGACCATCACCCTACAGGTACTTTGAGGATAGAATATCAAAATCCTGGCACATTTGGAAATGGGACTTTTTAAGATGGCCCAAATGGAGATAGAACCTTATAATTCTGAGAGCTCTGATTCTGTTTGGAATTATAAGGTTCTATCTCCACTTTTACAAATAAAACCCCACATTTCAAAGAATAAATGTATATAGCCATTGATTTTAATCAATTTATAATACAAGCACACAGCTTGTAGTATATAATATATAATAGTATAGTATACATCAAAGCCAAGCAAGTTTGTAATAAAAAATGTTATTTTTATTTTCAAAGAACATGGACATGGAAAAATTACAGCTAAACAAAAAATGTTTTTTTCCACAATACTACACCCCACTCCTCTGTACTGTAAAAACATTTAGGAAGCATCTTACATACATTAAAAACGGTTCATTTAGTAGATTAAAACATACAAAATATTGTGTAACATCATGAAAGTTATGTTTTCATCCCTTTCCACCCCCACCCCCTCTGTGCTCTGAAACATTTTAAAAACAGTGTTCATTTATTTCATTAAAAACATTCTAAACACACTTCTAATCAATAATGTATTGTTGTGATTCATTAGATTCTTTTTTAAATCCTCCACCCTTGACATCCCCTCCTCTCTCCCCTCCTCCGGTATACCCCCCCTACACACACTGTTATTAAACATCAGTAAACACTTTTTAAAAACACATTATTTATTTTATAAGCTAGTGTTAAACTATGAGACACTTTGAGAACACACTATAGCCCCTTTCACACAGCATCTGTGTGGTGTGTTTGTATGAAAGAGACTTTATAATCACTGAACATGAAAAAGACAATAATAATTCCAAAAAGTTATTAATAATTTGCTCTTTTGAAGGATGTAGTCTTAGAATAAGACTGATAAACTCTGCCAGTGTTTATGACTGTTATGACTCTGACACTTTGGGCCAGAGGAGGGAAAATTATTTCTACCAGAAAGACTCGGGAGGTAAGTGAATTTATGAATATGATTATTTAACAGTTTGTATGCTAAATGAAATGTTAAAGTGCACATGACGCTTTCTTGTGGTTTTATTGCACTGTAGTGTCCATGTGGTGTTACAACAGCTCTCTAAAACAACAGGAAGTGACACACACACACACACGCACGCACGCACACACACACAAAGGGACACTAAAGCTGCCGAAACACACATTTACAAAGAAATAATAAACAATCCATCAGCGCTCTCTAGCCCGTTGGTTCATTAGCTGGTTCACTAGTGTTTGATCTGGGTTGGAGCTAAATTTTTTTTTGTCGTTTCTGCGGATCCATGCGAACTGGTTTTACAGACGCTAGAAACTTGAATTTCAAATGAAATATTGGTATCAAAGAGCACATCCAGGTTCCTAACCCACGACAAAGACTTGACAGAGCAGCCATCAAGTGTTAGACAGTATTCTGTTTTTTAAAATTATTTTATAATTTTTTATACCAGCCTTGCATTCCGTTAATTTTGTAAATTGGTAAGTTTCGTCAGAGCGCGAAGAAATATAAAGCTGAGTATCATCAGCATAACAGAGATGCCATGCTTCCTAATCAGTGTTGGGTTAGTTACTTTAAAAAAGTAATAAGTTAGTTACTAGTTACTTCTCACAAAAGTGTTAGTAACTGATTTACATCATTACAAAACTAATTACCAAGTAACTATTGCGTTACTTTAAAAAAAAAATTAAATATGTGAAAAAACTCGGATACCCCTAATATTAAATATGTTACATGAATGAAATGGACACGAAATAGAATACATTATTATTATAAAACATTGTACACTAATCTACACTATTTTAATGTTGCTGTGGGACAATGTGAGAGACTGTTAACTTAAATATTAAAATATTATCATTACTATAGTGGAACAATAAAACACAATAGATGGTTTAGAACTTTTAATATTTATTGCAAAGACCACAATTGGCCAACAAATAAGTCTAAAAATAAATTATGCTTCTTAATAAATGTAGCCTACCAAAAATAAATAAATAAATAAATAGTACTAAAAAATATACATACACATACAGTCTTTGTAGTGCAAATTAAAATAATAAAACTCACACACCTTTACAACTGGTAGACGTACTGTATAGCCTACTTGAAGTATTTTCTTCCTCACAAAAGTAAACAGTTTAACAAAAAGTGTTCTCAATATAATACTGAACAATGTAGGCCTACCTATACCTATAAATAATAATAATAAAATATAATATTTTTGGTTTTATTTTTATAACCTATGCTACAGCCAAATTCTAGTCGTGTTTGCCGCACGTGTTTACAACCGGTCAAACAAAGATGTTTTCTTTGAACGTTCCCTGCAGGATATTTTGGAGTTTTATTTTATAACCATGTAAACTAATTAAAACATTTCAGATGATACCGATAGAGAGCCTAAGTCCCTCCCCTCCGCTTCCGGCTCATGGGACCTTATTTCGGGAAAAATATGTATGGTAGTCAATGCCGAGAGACAACTTATCTTTTTATTCCGTCTGAACTGTGCCCTGAATTACACATATGATGTTTGTCGATTTAAAAGATAGTTATGAAAGTCAAGAAAGTCACAGTTTGTCATAAAACAGAAGAATAACATTTAGTTGTATGTGAAAATCGCTCAATGAACTACATCTCTCGTCTCGCACTATGTACGTCACAAGCTCGTGTGTGTGCAGTCTGGTACAAAACACACAGGCATGACGGCGTAACGTTACGATTATAACGTTAGACTATAGAAAAAATGACAGACGTTAGCTTCAGTAAAGATAGCTTCATTCATTGAGAGAAAAGGTATGACGTCACATGTGCGCCTTTTGGGTTTGTAGTCTTTGTAATTACGTATTTTCACAGTCTTATACCTCAACAGTTTTACATCAAACTGCGACTTTCTTGACTTTAAAATGTATCTTTTAAATTGACAAACATCATATGTGTAATTCAGGGCACAATTCAAACGGGATCCAAATATTTGTTGTCTCTCGCCATTGACTACCATATAATATATTTTTCAGAAATAAGGTCCCATGGTGGTCCACCGGAAGGGGAGGGACTTAGGCTCTCTATATGCTACAGAGACTATTCGAATGCTGAAATGTGTAATTTATTTATAAACAAACTATTAGGCTCGGACACACTTGGTCTCTCTTGTATGGCAAGCCAAGAGGGTCAGATTATTAGGCTATAGATTAATCGCGTTTACAGCCAAACCCCGTCAAATACGGCGTTTTAAACCGTATTTACGCCGCAAAATACACCGTTGTAATTACAAACGCCTTAAAAAATGTGCGAAATACATCAATGACGCCGTATTCGACGGCGTTTTAGTGTGCATGAAAAGCACCGCTTTTTACGCCTTTCATCTCGCCATATGACGGCGTAAAAAAACGCTGTTTTGGTTGCACAGAGCACGCGTTATTTTACGGCGTTTTGCTTATAGTATAATGAGCCACGCCCACTGATTTCCACAGCCAGTAAGTTTGAACTGTTCTCTCCCAAAGTCAGACCAGACCAATTCAGCACGGATCATTTGTGGTAATCCATTAAACAAAAAAAAAATCCAGATCGCTTTATGATGGCCTGAAGAAGCTTCATTTTGCGTTGCAAGCGAACATTAAATGACTGCATAAATACATTTTGTTTAGCTAAAACCTTACACAAATCAACTTTATAGCAAATGCTGGAAAGACTTGGCAGCCACAGTACAACGGCGCCAGTGCACACACACACCCACCCACCCACCAGCTATAGGTGGAGAGGAGAGAGAGTGATAGAGCCAATTCAGTGAATAGAGATCGCTAAGACATGTGACCAACTGGGCGGCAACGTCATCAGAACGCAAAGAATTATGGGTATGTTTGGCCGTTGGGCTGGCATAGCAGGCTAGTCTTCTGGCATGAAAATAATGAAAAATTTGCGTGAAAAACAGAATATAATCCTATAAAATGCAGCGGGCTGTGTTGTGGTGCTTTTGCAGACAGTCTGAAGATTTTGATGACATGGTTGCTTGCGATAATCAGAACTGTCCTATACAGTGGTTCCATTTAGGTTGCGTGGGACTCAGCAGCGCACCAGCCAGAGAAGAGTCATGGCAATGCGATGCTTGCACATGTCTGTGACTTATCACCCACAACCTACCTCATACATTTCCAGTTATCTTTTCTATGGACTCTTTATAATGTAAATGTCTTCATCTAAATGTATTTACATGTTAAATATGTAAAGAAACTGAAATTAAGTTGGTTGTTACTACTATTTAAGTTATGTAATTGTGTTTGCAACCAAATAACACTGATTTTGCACAATTCTTCCTTAATACAGATAAAGGAGGCAGAATTTCATTCAGTCTTTGTGCATTTTATTTACAGAGATGGCTAAAAATCATTACATGTTAGAAGTGACATTACATCTTTTGGAAAACAAAAAGACATATTTACATGTAAGATGTGAGCATGGTGTATAATTCTAACACAACAATAGACAATACTTGGACACATATACTTCACAACAATACTTAGACACATATTGGTCAAGAGCACAGCACACAACCACAATTTTATCCAGCAAAGTCTTATCCTCCCCCTCACAAGGCACCACAAATCTCAGGCGTATTGTGTCATTTAATATGTTAAACTTACGCATAGACCCTATCACTCGCTCCACGTGGATCCTGACATGAGCTAACTTCCTGGTCTGTTCCACATCTTTTGCATTAAGTTGGCTGTGCAGTTATTGCAGTTTATAACACAGCAGGTAGACGGCATCTTGAAAACTGCGTTCTTCCCTCCATCCAATCAAGTCTGGCGCCTTATGCTTGTGCCGCGGATTCCCAAAATGCTTTGCATTCACCACTGGTAATATGTGATGATGACGACACATTAGCAAACTCTATACCAGAGAATGTCTAATAAGGGGAGAACTTCCACTCTCAGTAAACTTCCGGCTTCTGAACTGGTTGCAGTTCCACTCTGGTTCCATATGAGGGCGCTCACAGGACGAGTGCAGAATGAATGGAGGTCTAAAATACATTTTTTAAGTCATTAAAAATATTAAAAGCTGATTTACTCTATTTTGATCGCTACCGTAGACATCAGAGTTTATATTTGAACTTTAAACTTTTATCCCAGTACTTCTATGACCTTTTCAAATGTTGTATCACAAAAATAATGATACTATTATAAAGACCTTTTTCGAAGCTTCTTCATGACAACTCTCAAAAACAAAAAGGCGCTAGATTTATCGCTAGTCGTTTTAAAAGAAAAAGTCACTAAAGGGGTCTGAATAGTCGCTAAAAATAGCGACAAAGGCGATAAGTTGGCAACACTGATTCAGTCTCTTGTCGCTTCCACGCTCCACTTGAAAAGGATATTACGACACTCATAGATAACGACACATTTCATCCTCTGTTGAACAAGTGTGGCTAACTTCTGTCAACCTCGTCTATAAGGAAGGACAAAAATAAAGCAATTTAATTTGTTTAAATTTTTTAAAAATATTTTAAAATCTTAAACAAAAAAATTGCGATAGGTGAATCGTTTTTTTTCACCCAGCCCTAACACACACACACACACATTCCTTAAAGTGTTTACAAATACATTAAGCACACACACACACACACACACACACACACACACACACACACACACACACACACACACACACTCAGTCACACACATGTTGGGTTTCCATGTTTTATGGGGACTTTCCATAGAAATAATGATTTTTATACTGTAAAACTGTGTATTCTATCCCCTAATCCTAACTGATGTATTTTAACAATGTGATCTATTTTGTATTGTATTTCTTTATTTATCCCCGTAGGGAAATTGTGTTTGCAGCGTACACTAACACAACATTTGGCAAATTCACATTTTGACATATTATTTACAATTTGAATACATAAACAATAATCTAATAGTAAACCTGATTAGGATATCCAGTCTGGCGTCTATTTATCTACTACCACTAGAGGGAGGATAATTTAAAAACTTGATTGCTTGGGGAATAAAATACAATTTAAACCTATTTTTTAAACATCTAGGGACACAATATCGTCGGCCTGATGGTAGTAGTTCAAAAGTATAGGATAGAGGGTGCCTCTTATCATTCACGATGTTAGCCTTGTTTAACACTCTTCCTTTGTATATACTCTCTATACTCTCTAACTTTGTTCCTAGTAATTTACTTGACCCAATGATCTCTTCTGGGCCTCAGTGGCACTACCATACCAGCAGATCACATAAAATGACACAATGCTTTCAATAAAAGCCCCATAAAACATCAACAATGTTCTACTATGGATATTAAAGGACAGTAATTTCTTTAAGAAGTACATTCTCTGTTGAAGCTTTTTACTTACACAGTCAGACCATACATCCCACTTAAGTTTGTCCAACATTACACCAAGGTATTTATAATTTGTTACTAACTGTACTTGTTAATTAATGTAGAATGAGTTTCACTTTGCTTTTTCTCTCTAAAGTCAATAACCATTTCCTTAGTTTTTGAAATATTTAAAGAAAAATTTGAGTTTTCACACCAATTTAAAAAGAAGTCCAGAACAGGTCCATGTTCTTCCTCCCAATCGTTTAAAAGACTCACTAAAGCAGTATCATCTGCATACTTTACAATATGTCTATTTTTGAAGGAACTCACACAAGAATTTGTATATATAATAAATAATAACGGAGATAAAACACATCCTCGGGGAGCTCCGACTGAGGTAATCAGTTTGTCTGAAATGGACCCTCCTATTTTAACCTGCTGAGTTCTAGAACTTAGAAAGTTTATCACCCAAGCAAGTGTCCTACTATCTATAAAAAAAATATTTGGCCAAGGTGGCAGCTAATATACTTGGAGAAATACAGTTAAAAGCTGATGAGAAATCCACAAACAACATTTTTGCATGAGTATTTTGTATATTTATTATTTTATATATTTCATATTGACAGCATTGTTGTTATTTTATTGTTATGTTTATCTCTGGATATAGGCTTAATGTGTGTCATTGTTCTCTACAGGTTGAGGGATTGTGGTGTCACAGATGAAGGTTGTGTTGCTCTGGCTTCAGCTCTGAGATCAAACCCCTCACACCTGAGAACACTGGATCTGTCTGAGAATAAACTAGGAGACTCAGGAATCAAGCAGCTTTCTGATCTACTGGAGAATCCTCTATGTAAACTGGAGAAACTGTGGTAAGATCATCTCTACCATAAAGACTCTGAGTGAATAAGTATTAATATGAAGATAGTGTATATAATATATCTTTGGCGTAAGCCCCATCCGGCGGTTCAGCGACAGATTCCTGCTTGAACCGTCAGATCCTGCCGGCGGTAAAAGGCAGCGGTGAGGAGTCTCCTTGAAGAGGAACATTTACATCTCACTATATTATTATCCCCAAAACACAGTAAAACTAACAGTTAAATAAACCGGACGAACTACAAACCAGACAACAGATGCAGGTTACAGTGAAGAGGGTTTTTAAAGCACAAATGTTTGGTGTAAATCAACTTGCCTTGTAATGCTTGTGCAAACAGACCCTTGCAAAAGCATGAGCATTGCCTCAAAATGTGTGTCTGCACAGATTATATATTATTATTATTATTATATATGTGTGTCTGCAGCTGAAAAGAGGGAAGTGGTGTGTGTTTCTCCTGAACCAGGACTGTCACCATATTAGATTTATCACTACATGATTATCATGGCCAAAATAACACACGATAACAATGCTATCAGTCAAATTCATCTTTACTTTGATTATTATGTGTTATTTTTGAAAAAGAAGAATCACACCATCGCATAAAAAAGGAACAATTACACAATGCGACCAGTTTGAAATAATGGTAACACTTTATCACAAGTATACAGTAACACAGCGCTTATAAATCATTTGCAAACTATTAGTCTACAGTTAATGTATAGTATGTAAGCTCTAGTTAATATATTAAGAGACTATATACAAATAGTGAGTTATTCACTGTCACTGTAATTAACAAAGTGTTATTGTTTAATCTTATGTAAAAAGTTAGATAATGCTTTAACAACTTATTAACCATAAATAGTTCTCATTTTAGATTAGGTCACGGAAAAACAGAAAATGTCGTTAAGTGCTTTAATATAGCCTTTATTATTTTTATTTTTATTAACATTAGACTATGGGGAAAAGTCATACACTTATACAGACTGTACATGATGTATAAGATGAGACATATTTACAAAAACAATTCATCATATCTTTCTGAGTTTTATTTCAGAAGCATCATACAGTATTACATTCTCTTGAATAAATAATTCAATAACAAATACATTTTTTAACAGGCACTTGTCACCACCTAGTGTCAAAACAATGTAATTGATAAATGCATTATTTTTAGTACCAAGTTTCTATCAAAAGCTGATTTACTCTATTGTGATCGCTACCGTAGACATCAGTGTTTATATTTGAACTTTAAAATTTTATCCCAGTACTTCTATTGTAATTTAAAAAAATTGTGTGCTATCAAGGTTTGAATTACGAGGAGTTGTATCTTCGTGAATATGTATCTTCATACTTGTTGCCTAAATATTAATATACAGCCTTGGTTTGATTTTTGATTCATACCAAGATGAAATTAGCTAGAACACTTGTGTTTAAAATGCATATGTATAGACCTTATGCGCCAGAGAAACGTCTCAGGTTACGTATGTAACCCTGGTTCCCTGAGAGGGAACGAGACGCTGCGTTGAGACGCGGTGGGAACGCCCTGCGTGATTGCGTCGTGAAGCACGTGTATAATCAGTCCAATGGAAAGACGAGACGTCATAGATGACGTCATAGACCAGGAAGCTATAAAGCACCCCTGAAAACAGACCGCGTCAGCTTCTGGAAAGCCTGAGGCAAGTCGATCAGGGCATACAGGAAGTATGGCAGGAGAACGCAGCGTCTCGTTCCCTCTCAGGGAACCAGGGTTACATACGTAACCTGAGACATTCCCTTTCAAGGGAACTCGAGCTGCGTTGAGACGCAGTGGGAACCCCATACCCACTACGCCATAATGACAAATGCCCATTCTGTGTGTAGTCTTTGCGCACACTAAGAAGCAAGAAACCTAGCCCCAGGAGTGGAGAGGTCTAAGTCATAAAATCTGACAAATGTATGTGGTGAGGACCAGCCTGCCGCATTACAAATATCCTGAAGGGAAACACCTGAAATTAAAGCCTTAGAGGCAGCCATACTCCTTGTAGAATGGGCCCGAACAGCCATAGGTGAAGGCTGTCCGGCCGCTTCATAAGCAAGTGAAATAGCCTTAACTACCCACTTGCTCAGTACCTGTTTAGATGCAGGGCAACCTTTCTTAGGTGACCCGAAGCAGACAAATGACTGCTCAGATTTACGCCACAGGACAGCTCTGTGAACATAAGCATCCAATGCCCGAACGGGACATAACAGATTAAGTTTTTCCTGATCTGGGGTATTAAAAGGTGGAGGATAAAAGGCCTGCAACACTATTGGGCCCGCAACATTAACAGGGACCTTAGGGATGTACCCGGCCTAGGGTAAATAAATGCCTTCACCATACCAGGTGCAAATTCCAGCATGAAGGAGCAACCGACAGGGCTTGCAAATCTCCAATTCTCTTGATAGAAGAAATATCGAGAAGAAATAAGTTTTTAGAGTGAGGAACTTTTCTGAAACCTCTTCAATAGGCTCGAAGGGAGCCAAGGCCAGACCCTCAAGTACAATGGCCAAATCCCAAGCCGGTGCTCTAGAGTGCAGTGCAGGTCTCAACCTCAATGTACCACGGAGAAAACGAATAATAAGAGGATCTCTCCCAAGAGAAGTGCCCCTCAGAGGGGTGTGGTAGGCCGATATAGCCGCCACATATACCTTTAAAGTAGAAGGAGATAATCCTGCAGAGAAACGGTCTTGCAAGAAATCAAGAACTGTACCAACAGGGCAGTTAACAGGATCTAAGTAACGTCCACCACACCAGGTGGAGAATAATTTCCATTTCAATGCATATAGTTTTCTCGTGGAAGGCGCTCTGGATTGGAGAATGGTCTCAACGACCTCAGTCGAGAGACCGGATTCTATGAGCCGGGCCCCCTCAGAGGCCAGGCCCACAGTTTCCACAACTCCGGATGAGGGTGAAATATCGTGCCCCTTGCTTGGGACAACAGGTCCCTCCTGACCGGAATCTCCAGAGGAGAGCCATCTAGAAGGGACACTAGGTCCGAGAACCATACTCGGGCCGGCCAGTAAGGGGCTACTAATAATAGACGGGCCCCTTCCCGGCTAACCCTCTCCAGAACACCCGGAAGCATGGATATCGGGGGGAATGCATACAGGTGTAGCCTCGGCCACACCTGCACAATCGCATCCAGTCCGAGAGGAGCTGGGTGCATTAGGGACAACCCATTGTCCCATGTGGTTCTATCTGATGATGTGAAAAGGTCGACTTGAGCTTGACCAAATTTCTCCCAAAGGAGCTCCACCACCTCGGGGTGAAGTCTCCACTCCCCGGGCCTCAGCCCCTGTCTCGACAGGATATCCGCTCCCAAATTCAGATGCCCCGGAATATATACTGCCCTCAGTGACAGCAATCTCCCTTGGGCCCATAGGAAGATCTGATGGGCCTGCTTGCATAGGTGACGTGACATCAGACCCCCCTGATGGTTGATATAGGAGACCACCGATGTGTTGTCCGAGTGGACAAGCACATTGTGGCCTCTCAGGTCTGGCAGGAAATATTTGAGAGCTCGAAATACCGCCATCATTTCCAGACGATTTTTGTGCCAGGAACATTGATGGTCCAGCCAAAGACCTTTCGCCGAGCGGCCACTCATGACCTCTCCCCATCCTGTGAGGGAAGCATCCGTCGATAGCGTGTCGCGTCGACAAGAAGCCCCCAGCACTGGGCCCTGGGCGAGGAACCAAGGTTTCTTCCACATGACCAAGGCACATAGGCATTGCCGCGTGACCTTGATCGTGCGAAACGGATTTCCCCTCGGAGAAAACCCCTTGGTCCTGAGCCACCACTGCAGGGTTCTCATGTACAGAAGGCCAAAAGTAACTACGTTGGACGCAACTGCCATGAGCCCCAACAGTCTCTGAGACTGTTTCACAGTGAGTGACTGACCTAGTTTTACATTCTTTGCGGCTGTGAGAATCACAGAAATACGTGCAGGAGACAGACGTGCTTGCATTGTTGTCGAATACCATATGACACCTAGAAAAGTGATCCTCTGAGCTGGGAGGAGTACACTCTTTTTGGTGTTGAGCCGCAACCCCAACCTCTTTATGTGGGACAGAACGACATCTCGATGTTGAACTGCCAAAAGCTCGGACTGAGCTAAAATCAACCAATCGTCGATATAATTTAATACGCAAATGCCCTGGAGTCTCAAAGGAGCCAGAGCTGCATCCACGCATTTTTGTAAAGGTGCGGGGTGATAAACCTAGGCCGAAGGGAAGAACCCGATACTCGTATGCTTCGCCCCCAAAAGCGAACCTCAGGAACTTACTGTGATGAGTATGGATGGATACATGGAAGTACAAGTCCTTCAAGTCTATTGTGACAAACCAGTCCTCGGACTGAATCTGTGATACAATCTGTTTGAGTGTAAGCATTCTGAACTTGAGTTTCTGAACTCTGCTGTTTAAATAGCGCAGATCTAGAATAGGACGCAGCCCTCCATCCTTCTTTGGGACAATGAAGTAACGGCTGTAAAACCCTGACTCTCTGTTGGGAGGAGAAACCCTTTCTATAGCCCCTTTTTGCAGAAGTGTCAGTACTTCCTGCTCCATAACCAGAGCCTGCTGGGAGTCCACCACTGTGGGACCCCTTGAAATCTGGGTGGACGAGAACCGAACTGAATTCTGTAACCCTTTTCTATTAAATGCAGGACCCATTGAGAAATATTTGGTAGAAGTTTCCACGCTGCCAGAAATTCTGCTAAGGGAACCAGTCTCTTGAGACTGTATGTTCCCTCCTCGGAGGATCGTATGGGGACGCTGACACCTCGGTGCCCTGAAACGGCGAACCGGCAGGGAACAACCGAGGTGGCAGTGCTGCGACTCTCAGATTCAGATTCAGATCAGATTCACTTTATTGGCCATTTGCAGTATAAAACCACATTGGAAAAGAATGTGCAAGAAGCTCAAGGTGCAATTGTCAACACATAGAAGGACATAACATAAAACAAACAAGCAAGTGCCACATAAAACTCAATAATAAAACACTGTACAATAAAATCCATACATAAAATTAAAGTGCCTAATTTAAAGTGCTTTGTTTAAAGTGATCACAGCTTGGGGAAAGAAACTGTTTAAATGGCGATCAGTGGAACATTTGACAGAGCGATACCTTCTCCCTGAGGGAAGCATCTCAAAGAAGGCCTCTGCAGGATGGCCTGAAGCATCATTAACAAGTTTTAAAGCTCGATTTAAAAGTCTAGCTTTATATGTAACCTCTAGGAGCGGCAAAGTGCAGCCAAGAGTCCTGCTGGCTGAACGAACCACTTTGTTCAAAGCCGCCTTCTCTTTCAAGGTGAGATTACCAAACCACACGGTAATACAGCGAGTTAGGACACTCTCAATTACACAATAGTAAAAATTTTGAAGAATCTTAGTATTTTGAGTGAACTCTCGAAGCCTGCGTAAAAAGAAGAGGCGCTGTCTTGCTTTCTTAGCAATGTTAGTCGTATTTGAGCTCCAGTTCAAATCATGAGAAAGAGTCACACCCAAAAATTTACATTTCTCAGTAATCTGCACATCGGAATCATGGATAGTAATAGGCACCTGATTCCTATTATGACAAAAATCAATAACAAGTTCACACGTTTTAGAAGTGTTCAAAAGCAAATTGTTTTCCTTACTCCATTGAACAACATTCTCCACCTCCTCGCGATAATGAGATTCATCGTTTGAACTGATCGGCCCAATGATAGTTGTATCATCGGCATATTTGATTATCACATTATTAGCATTGGATGCTTCAAGGTCATGAGTATACAATGTGAACAATAGGGGGCTCAAGATACACCCCTGAGGTGAACCAGTACTAACATACAGCTCATCTGAAATACAACCATTGATTTTGACCCTTTGTGGTCGACAAGTGAGGAAATTAAAAATCCATTTACAAATGGCATCATCGAGTCCAAGACATTTCAATTTGTGAAAGAGCTTTGTTGGGACCATTGAATTAAAAGCTGAACTGTAGTCGATAAATAGCATTCTAGCATATGATTTATGTACATCTAGATGCTTGTAGACAGAGTTCAAAGCAAAGGAAATGGCGTCCTCAACACTTCTGTTTTTCCTATATGCAAATTGTAGTGGGTCCACAGACACAGGGATTTGATCTTTGATAAAGTCCAACACCAACCGCTCAAAGGTTTTCATCAGGACAGATGTGAGGGCCACTGGCCGATAGTGGCAAGGATGGATCAACATTAGTGATGGATCCTCCTTTAGGTTTCCAAGAGGTAATAGAATTTAACCCTTGCCACATACGTCGTGGGTCCGCCTCCATAAAATGTCCCTCTATCTTAGCTCCATAGGCTCATTTAGCAGCTTTAATTGACCGCTCCAAAGAATATCTGGACAGCTTATAAGCAGCAGCGTTACCAGATTTAAAAGCCGCGGCCCGCTGTTGTATTTTCTTATTCACATCACCATTGTACCACGGGTTCTGGCTAGCATACCGTTTAGTTACCTTTTTTGGAACACAACAATCAATGCAGAAATCAATGTACCCAGTCACTGCATCACAATACTCATCCAAATTTTCTGAATGGAACACAGACCAATCAGTAGCATCAAAGCATCCTTGTAGTTTCACTTTACTCTCCTTCGTCCAGCACTGGACAATACATGACGAAGGTTTTAATTGTTTACTCTGTATATATGTAGGAAGAAGTAACACAGAGGAGTGATCTGATTTTCCAAAGGCTGGTCTGAGACTAGATTGATAAGCAGATTTTACATTACTGTAACAGTGATCCAGAATATGTGCTCCCCTAGTTGGATGTTTAACATGCTGATAGTAGTTGAGAAAAGCAGTTTTAAAATTACACTTATTAAAATCACCACTTATTATAACCACAGCATTAACATGGGAGTTCTCAAATTTGTGTACAATGTCACTTAAGTCCCGCAAGGCAACAGAAATGTCCGCCCGCGGATGTATGTAAACACCACACAGGAACATTACCGAAAACTCCCGTGGGAGATAAAAGGGGCGGCATTTCAAAATAAGACATTCCAGGTTAACGTTGCAAGTTTTGTTCACGATGACACAATCCGTGCACCAAAGTTCGTTAATTAAAAAACACACACCTCCACCCTTCGATTTCAGGACTTCTTAGTCCAAGCTCTCTTGGTGATGACAGTCCTCAGATCTTGTCTTCCCCTAGCAGGCTTGGACTGCAACCACCACCCAGGATCCCCAGATTGAGGGGGAGCCCGACCGGCGATGCTCTGTCTTAACCATTTATTTTCTCAGAATTAAAGGACCCCTCAAAGATCAGATGAGTAGCTACATATTTAATTTTCTCAATTAAATACAGCCAAATATCAACCAGACAAGTAACACGGTCTGCTTGAAAGGCTGAGTAGTATATTAGTACAGACATCTAACTCCAAATGAGTAGGCTACTTATTTAATTTTCTCAAAAATTAAATGCAGCCAAATATTAACCGGACAAATAAACACAGTCTGGATGAAAAAGCTGATTAGTATATTAATACAGACATTTAACTCCTCAAAGATTAGATGAGTATATATTTAATTTTCTCAAAAACTAAATGCAGCCAAATAACCAGACAAGTAGAAACGGTCTAGTTGAAAGGCTGAATATGGTGTATTATTATAGACCTCATATTATAATCTCAAACAAAAAAGAATACAAGTTAGTTTGCATACAATCGTAAGAGAACGAGAGAAAGGGAAAATCCCGTCTGCTCAGTTCCCTGCGCATATTATACATTGCAGATCATTATCTACACGTTGCCTCTGCAAACGTGAGAAGAGCCACTTGTTATTGCAGATATGCAGACCCATAATCTACGCGCTGCCTCGGCAAGCGCGCGATCTGAGCCATATATTCTTATTGTAGAGATGCAGACCCATAATCTATGCGTTGCCTCGGCAAACGCGAGATCCGAGCCACGACTCTTACGCCGGTTTCAGGCCGGTTTCACACTGCACGCGTTAGCAGAGCGTAAGCAGCGCAGGAGCAGTGCGTACGGTGAGCGGAAGCAGGACACTATGGCGTTCGGATAGGCTCAAAAATGTAACTTTGTAGCACGCACTCGTCTCAATGAACGTGACGTCTGCGTCTGCCGAACGTGACGTCTGCGTCTGCAGAACGTCTCGTCTGCGTCTGCCACATCACTCGTTCGTGTGCCGAACGTGACGTCTGCGTCTGCAGAACGTCTCGTCTGCGTCTGCCACATCACTCGTTCGTGTGCAGAACGTCACGTCTGCGTCAAGGGGGTTTCCAGCACATTCCACACACTTATTCGTTCTTTATTATTTTCCCCCACTGATCTTCAATTCTATTTTATTAGCAATGAAGTGATATTACCTTGCTTATACATAGCTTTTTATTATATAGTTAGTAAATATTAATTTACACAAATTATCATGTTAAAATTTGTGTTTGCCATTTTTTCTTGTCAACATGTCCACATATAGCCTACTTAGTCATAAAAAGATTAACCATAAAAAGCATGTAGGCCTATGTACTATTCACCACTAGGAGTCTCGTGACCAACACAAAATAACTTAGCCTAGTTGTAAACATTTGGGCTGATTTAACTAACAAATACAATTTGTTATTTGTAATGTTTAATTTTAAAGTTGTAATATTTGGTTTTTAGAGTTTCACCGAAGTTTGATTGACGCCTACTTTTGCCGTGCTTTGCAGCAAGATTTATGCGTGCGCTTGACCATGCATGCACCTAATTACCTAATATAAGAAAAATCTTTAGTCTATGGCTACTCTAATCAATACATTTATTTTACATTATTTACTTATTTATTGGATATTAGTAATTAGTATCCAGTTATTTACATTACATTAGTTGAGTTAACATACAGCTAATTAGTAAATGAACGAATAAAATAATAAATTAAAGATTACATTAAGATGCTAACCACATATTTCTAGCATTGCTTGTTCCTACACGAAAAGGATTGTATTGTATCTTCTGTTATAAAGATGATTGACATTTCGTTAATTAAAAATAATAAGCACAAAATATATAGTAAAAATATTAAATGTAATGTTCTTTATGCGTTTTGACTAGGCTACTTTTTGTATTTTGTATAATTATATCTCTATGTAATGAAGATAGCCTATTAACAAAAATTATTATTATTATTATTATTATTATTTTTATTATTATTATATATATATAGGCTAATATAAAACTTTTATATTCAATTATAGGCTATAGAACATTTGGAATAAAAATACGCTGAAAACCCAAACAATAGCATGTGACAAACGAAACACGTCTTGTTTATTATGCTGCTGCTACAAAAACTGAATAGGCTAAATAAATAAACAAACAAACGACGTCCTATAGGACATAGCCTAAACTGTTTTGTGTTCATAGCCTTGTGTTTGCAGATTGTAGTAGCCTATTATTTCGGATATCCGACATTATGTTTTTGTAACCATTTTAGTAGCCTATAGCCTAATAGTTTTATATAGGCCTATTTATAAAAATATTATTTTTTAATTCTATTCTTCTATTTAAAGGATCTACAGAAACAGTGGTTGTGCGATCGAGTTGTCTGTTTTCTAGTTTACCAAAGTGCTGGCCTTTTAAAATGATAAAAAAAAAAAAATCCTATATATAAATCACAGACGCAGACGTGACGTTATAAGACAGACGCAAGTGTCACGTTCATTGAGAGGAGTGCATGTTGCAAAGTCATATTAAAGAACCGATCGTATGGCGTTCCGATCGGCTCTTTAATATAACTTTGCAACATGCACTCGTTACAATGAACGTCTCACTCAACGTCTTATTTTTTTTTTTATTCTGCTATTTATTCCATTCAATTTAAGACGCAGACGTGACGCAGACGTCACGTAAATCACGTGTGGCAGTGAAGTGTATTGTCAGACGTTTACGTGTCATTCACGTGTAGCAGTGAAGTTATAAATTGTTTTTTTCTCTAACACGGGTTTAACACTCTACTCAGCACAGCTCAGTGCAGTGTGCCAGCGGTTGCGATCGGTTCTTTAATATGACTTTGCAACATGCACTCCTCTCAATGAACGTGACACTTGCGTCTGTCTTATAACGTCACGTCTGCGTCTGTGATTTATATATAGGATTTTTTTTTTTTTATAATTTTAAAAGGCCAGCACTTTGGTAAACTAGAAAACAGACAACTCGATCGCACAACCACTGTTTCTGTAGATCCTTTAAATAGAAGAATAGAATTAAAAAATAATATTTTTATAAATAGGCCTATATAAAACTATTAGGCTATAGGCTACTAAAATGGTTACAAAAACATAATGTCGGATATCCGAAATAATAGGCTACTACAATCTGCAAACACAAGGCTATGAACACAAAACAGTTTAGGCTATGTCCTATAGGACGTCGTTTGTTTGTTTATTTATTTAGCCTATTCAGTTTTTGTAGCAGCAGCATAATAAACAAGACGTGTTTCGTTTGTCACATGCTATTGTTTGGGTTTTCAGCGTATTTTTATTCCAAATGTTCTATAGCCTATAATTGAATATAAAAGTTTTATATTAGCCTATATATAATAATAATAATAATAATAATAATAATAATTTTTGTTAATAGGCTATCTTCATTACATAGAGATATAATTATACAAAATACAAAAAGTAGCCTAGTCAAAACGCATAAAGAACATTACATTTAATATTTTTACTATATATTTTGTGCTTATTATTTTTAATTAACGAAATGTCAATCATCTTTATAACAGAAGATACAATACAATCCTTTTCGTGTAGGAACAAGCAATGCTAGAAATATGTGGTTAGCATCTTAATGTAATCTTTAATTTATTATTTTATTCGTTCATTTACTAATTAGCTGTATGTTAACTCAACTAATGTAATGTAAATAACTGGATACTAATTACTAATATCCAATAAATAAGTAAATAATGTAAAATAAATGTATTGATTAGAGTAGCCATAGACTAAAGATTTTTCTTATATTAATTAGGTGCATGCATGGTCAAGCGCACGCATAAATCTTGCTGCAAAGCACGGCAAAAGTAGGCGTCAATCAAACTTCAGTGAAACTCTAAAAAACAAATATTACAACTTTAAAATTAAACATTACAAATAACAAATTTTATTTGTTAGTTAAATCAGCCCAAATGTTTACAACTAGGCTAAGTTATTTTGTGTTGGTCACGAGACTCCTAGTGGTGAATAGTACATAGGCCTACATGCTTTTTATGGTTAATCTTTTTATGACTAAGTAGGCTATATGTGGACATGTTGACAAGAAAAAATGGCAAACACAAATTTTAACATGATAATTTGTGTAAATTAATATTTACTAACTATATAATAAAAAGCTATGTATAAGCAAGGTAATATCACTTCATTGCTAATAAAATAGAATTGAAGATCAGTGGGGGAAAATAATAAAGAACGAATAAGTGTGTGGAATGTGCTGGAAACCCCCTTGACGCAGACGTGACGTTCTGCACACGAACGAGTGATGTGGCAGACGCAGACGAGACGTTCGGCAGACGCAGACGTCACGTTCGGCACACGAACGAGTGATGTGGCAGACGCAGACGAGACGTTCTGCAGACGCAGACGTCACGTTCATTGAGACGAGTGCGTGCTACAAAGTTACATTTTTGAGCCTATCCGAACGCCATACGATCGCAACCGCTGGCACACTGCACTGAGCTGTGCTGAGTAGAGTGTTAAACCCGTGTTAGAGAAAAAAACAATTTATAACTTCACTGCTACACGTGAATGACACGTAAACGTCTGACAATACACTTCACTGCCACACGTGATTTACGTGACGTCTGCGTGACGTCTGCGTCACGTCTGCGTCTTAAATTGAATGGAATAAATAGCAGAATAAAAAAAAAAAAAAGACGTTGAGTGAGACGTTCATTGTAACGAGTGCATGTTGCAAAGTTATATTAAAGAGCCGATCGGAACGCCATAACTAATAACGTCTGAACTAGGTACGTCGCCTTAAAGCCGTGTGAAACAAACGTCGTCACTAGTACGTCGCCACCAGTACCCATTGTCAGTGTAACTTTATTTTAACTTTATTGAGTGAATTCAAGTCTTGTACAGCCTGTTATAAATGCTTTTATTCCTCTGGCGACTGGGAACTCTGGAGTAGCCTAGCCTGTGTTGTGCTTTATTGTTTGGATTCACTGTCCAAACAGAAGATAATGCTTTCACTTCCCCACAATGTGAAAATGGTTGTATTAGGTCTACAGTTACTTATAAAATTAATCAATAAAGTATTAGAGCTGTTTCATGCTTATTCAATTTCTGTTATTAACTGTAGGCTATTTGTTATAGGCATTTGCCTTTGGTTATTTTATTGGCAACAATGTATTTTACATGCATATTTCTGCATAATGATTTGGATTATTTTGATCATGCAAAAGCGTTACTAATCAATGTAATCCTAAAGGAGTTATAAGATACTATGTTGCTTTATGTCTGCACTTTTTTATTACATTGTTCTTGAAGTACAAGACAGCAAATTAAAAATCTTAAGACCCTCAGTGAAGTTCTTCATTTTCCATCGGGATGCTACACTTAGAGAAACCAGCATACTATTATACAATGATACAAACGTAATTTCCGACTCACTTAATGCTCATAATATAAAGCTCCCATGATTCTATACCTAGAAGAACACCATTTAATGTTCAACTGTAGACAAACATACAGGCAGTGTTGGGGATTAGGCTAACTACATACATGCAATTTAGTCAAATAATTTAATTACAAAATAAATGTAAGTGTTATCTGTTACAGTTAGGCCTACTGGTAAAATATGTAATTAAATCACAATTTCTTATGAAAATGTTTAAGATGCCATATGAATATTTTCTTTAATAAGCTTGGCTATATATTGAATAATATTCTTTTTGTTGCATTATGTGTATTTCATGTGCACATTGTCTTCCTTTGCCATTTCCAGCCACAGTTGTTTAGTAAAGTTTGTTGCTGTTCTGGTGCTTTTGATTGGTTCTCATGTTTGAATTTGCAGCACTCAATTAAACTGCCTCTCAAGCTGTGTTTTTAAAATGGTTAACCATTGAAAAACAAAACATTTATGGCAGCATCAAATATGAGGAAAACATTGATGTAAATAAAACATGTAGCTTGTTGTTGGTCTATTTTTTATATTTTAAATGACAGTTGGGTACACAAAGTAAATGATAAAAGCACAATTTTAATCTACAGAATAGACCCAAAATAAACATCATGCCAGTTAAATGAAAGATGGGAGGCTAGAACTTCAAGTTGTCCCTGTTATCTATAATACAAAAATATAGCATAATTTTATGGCCTATAGGCTATTCAATTAAATTACAAATGTTACCAGTTATATTTTAGTTAGTTTTTAGTTTAAGTTAGAACTATAGTCTATTAACGAATAAATGTAAAAACACACTCAATGTAATATTTAATTAAGTTGACACAACTTAATTAAATATTACATTACATAACAACTTAACCCACAATTAATTGAGTTTTTGAAGTTTCTGTTGTAACGTCTATTGCAGTTTTCATCCACTAGATGGTGCCATTGTCTTTGAATAGGCCTTGTGATGAGTATTTAACCATTTGATGTGTATGTGAGCATGGCAGTGTGTTTGGTTTGTGACACTGAGTGTGATGTAGTTTTAGTGTAGCCTATAAAAATAGTGTGTACAAGTTCACAGCAGACCAACAGAAACAGTGATAGCTGCCATTTGGTGATAGCTGCCATTTTAAATATTCGGAAGTGAAAAAAGCCAAAACCATGGTGACCTCGTGCAAATGCTGATTCAATTCTGGCATTTAGCATATAGTCCTGGACACGTCCTGGACACGTCTGAGGTCACAGTCATGTTAATGCTATATGGTATTGTTTCTGTCTTGCATTTGAATATACAGCCCTTGGCCCATTGTGAGCCCACAGTCATGTTAATGAAGTGAAAAGTATCGTCACTATCCCTGTAGTGTCACCCATTTATGTGTTTAAAGGTGGCACCTATCTGTCTGCTGACATCTGTTGTACGAGATTGTTGTCTCTCAGGTGACTATTAAAAATGTATTTCCAAAGTTGAATACAGTGACTCATAATAATGTAATTATCTACTATCTAAAATAATATTTTTTTTCACAATTACATTCTAACATAAATTCCATGAAAAAATATAATAATAAAATAATAAAATAGGCTTTATGTTGATATATAGCTATTTACTTAAGTAGTAGGCCTATTTGAAAAACAGCCCTTTTACTTCTGAACAATCATTTTTGTACATTGTGGTACTGACAATTTTAGTAAAGTAAAATCAGAGGTGGAAATAAACGAATTACAATGACTTCCGTTACTGATTAATTTGTGTAGCCTACTTGTACTATTTTATTTATTGTATTTTTTTTAATCTGTAATTTTACTTTTACTAAAGTATGTTTTGTTTAAAGTATTGTACTTCACTACATTTTCAATCACATCCGTTACTGAGTAAAATAAAGTGCAATGAAAAACTCGCGACCACTTTCACATTAAAGAAAGAGAAAGAAAAACGAAATATAGCCTAACTGTGCAGTGCAACCTCTGCTTGCAGAAACCAGCTCCTTTCAGCGTCCAAAGACTCCAACCTGAAGAATGATGTTTTGTTAATATTATTTAGTTACATAGCTTTAAGATGCAACCTGAAGAAGCATCTTATTATGTAGCTTTATATATGTTGGATATTAATGATTTTTGTTTATGAGTTATTGACATTGTGTCACATTTCTGTTTGGGTTTGGACTGTGTTTGTGATTTGTATTCAGTTCATTAATTAATCTGTGTCACCTGTGCCCTGTTAATCACCTCATTTAGTTATCTCGTTTGTTTTGCCCCAGCTGTGTCTTATTTCCCTGATCTGTTTCCTTGTGTATTTAAGCCCTGTGTTTTCCCTCAGTGTTTGTTGATCGTCGTCCTTGTATGGTTGTGTATTCTTGAAGTCCTGGAGTTTGTTATTTTGTTCCTGTATGTTCCTGAAGTTAAGTTTTGTAAATAAATCAACTATATCACAGATCTAGTGTCCTCGTCTTCAGCTACCTGCACACAACCTGACACATTGGGTTAATTGATTTATTTGACCGATTTTCCTTGTGTTATCGGAACAGTGTCGGATTTCCTGTAACTTTCAAAGGTATTCAACTAGTGTTGCTGAGTAAAGAAACTTGCCACAGTATTAATAGGATAATCTCATGAATCTCATTTTTATTTTATCCACACAAATTAAAAATAAAGTTACCCACACATTTTTTGCTGGTCTGGTCATTTCATGGACACACCCTATTTACACTTGACAAAACATGTGTCTGTGTTCCAAAAATAGATACTATTTCTGATAAGGCTTTGATGTAACACTGAATATCTGATTATTCACAACCAATAAAAGAGTAACATTTCAAATTATTTTTTACATAATATACAGAGGCTGTGGAGCCACCACCAGCATTCTGACTGTTTGAATTGAGTGTGACCAGAAATGGTTACTGAGTTCTGACTAGCCCTGTGTCAAAATTAAGTGTTATAATTATGTTTGCAAATTTGAAGTAAAACACCTTATCAATGCCATTGTCATTTGTAGTATTATTCTTGATGTTACCTAAATCAATAAAGAAAAAATGCTTTTTTTGAAGATGGGGAGCACGTTGAAATATAAACTATATTATGCCATCTTTATTTAATTTATCAGGGGTATTCTGATAGACTAATTATGATTTTTGACGATCAGCCAGTGTCCTGACGGCATGACCAACAGCAAAGTTGCACAGATTTATGGGCAGGGAAATAGACAACGCTTGTGGAACACGCACATGCGCAGAACCCGGTAGCATAAATCGACAGAACACCGAAAAAAGTAATTTGGACAACCTTACTGATAAAAATCTACAAGAAGTAGGCCCTACTAGTGGCAACATTTTTTCTTCATTTGTTGTAAACTGTATAAATTGTTTGCAAAAAGTGGGGTCCTCTCTCGATGGTGATTGTCTAAATGCATGAAATCTCCCGCTGGCCCATCACCAAAAGTGACGTTATGTCGTATTTTTAATAAATTACCACTTGTGCATTATTTAACAATGTGCACCCTAGATGCCAATTGCAATCTTATGATATTCAAACATTAACTCACGAGATATTATCGACTTTTTCAGCCTAAAATGCATTATTAAATTGTGCAATTAACAAAAAATGCAACAGTGCCATCATGTGATGAAATAACAAAACAGCAAGACATATTGAATCACTCCACTGAAGAGAACAAATAGGAAAGATTTTTTTCCTCTTTATTAGTATAACAGTATTAACAATGCAACATGCAGGAATACATATAGTCTATGCTTACAACACATAAAAATACAAACTGCAAATAGGAAAGATGAAAAAGAGAAGATTCGATGGTTACTTTCTAGAAGGGAGGTTAAAACTACGTAAAAGTGTTTTGCCTCAAGGAGTTCATTGAACAGTGGTCATATTTCTAGAATATTTTCACACTTCCTTTTAGTTTGATTTACAAAAGAGCCTTTTACAAATTTGGACATAGACATCATATCAACAAAGCTAAAGTAGCCTAGTGTTTTTTTAATAGTACAAACTTCTCAGCTGACATAACTTACAAATTTAAGCTCATTAATATCTTCGAATAAATATCCATTAGATTACCGTCCTTTTAAATTTCTATGTAAAATTTAATTTTACAGCAACACTTTTAATGAAGGCTGGAGCATGTAGGCCTGTACTCCTGTATAATCTCTGGTTCCACACTCCAGTCCAGTTGGTGGCGCTAATGTACCTCTCAGCTAGTTTGCCAACCAACAATAAAAATGAAGAAGTCGTCGAAGTTTGAGAAAAAAAAAAAAAAAAATCAAGCCTGACAGCGACGGGCTTGTCGACGACGTTGTGCACTGACGGAGTACCCTATCCACATCCACACACGTAGCTGTCACACGACAGTCTCCTTTGTTAGGTTATCTTTGGCACTATCCACTCGCCATAGTCCCGAACCCGAAGACTCGAGACTCGAGACTCGCGAGCGTGCATGCGCGATCAACACAAAAATGAACGAATCACTCTCTGAGACAACTCGGTAGTCCCGAGTCATATTAAAGATTCGTTCAAAATGAACGAATCGTTCATGAACGACACATCACTATCCTGTGCGCTTTCGTCATTGGCGGAGCAGTCGGTCAATCCCACCTTTCCAGTAAATACGACTTGTGATTGGACTGTACGTCAGCAGACAGCAAAGCATTGGCCAAGAGCAGAAGGCCCTCCCTCCAGGCTTTTTTTTTAAGTTGCGAGGTTGCGAAACTTCATTTTCGCTCAGTCTGAGTTTCAGAGTTTCAGAGCAGAGCTGCGTGACAACGCTGCCACAAATCACGTGAGTCGCAAGCTCGCAACTGTGTGGGCGTATCTCCGCAAAGTGGGTGTTGTAAACTCAGCTCTGAAAAAATAGTCTGCTATAGGAGTGTAAATGTAATGTAATGTGATAAGTTTCACCCTTTCGAACCTGAGTTTTCAGAGTTTTAAAACTTTTTTCGCACCTATTCGCACACCAGTTTTCAGATCATCATTTACAAGGTTTCAAATCTGGAAAACAAACTAAACACTGGGAGAACAGTGACAAATTCAAAACTCTGAAAAAATGATTGCACAACACCGTAAAAAAAGAGTGTTGCACTTATGAAGGAGGAAAACTCAAAAACAAAATTATGTTTGCAGAGATTTTTTTTTTTTACCTCTTTGCAAGCCTGCAAAACTCAGTTTTCAGAGTTTCAAAACTTTTTTTCACACATTCGCACACCAGTTTTCAGATCACCATTTACAAGGTTTCAAACATGGAAAACTAACTAATACAGTGGGAGAAGACTGACAAATTTGAAACTCTGAAAAATTGTTTGTGCAACATTGTAAAAAAAAGTTGCAGTTCTGAAGAAGGAAATCTCAAAAACAACATAATGTTTGCAGAGATATTTTTTAGTTTTTTACATTTTGCAAGCTTGCAAATCTTATTTTTCGATCTTGCAAAACTTTTTTTGTAAGATTTTGAGTTTTCGAACACTTAGTTTCAACCTTTCAGAACTTTATTTTCAGTTTTGAATCATGGCAGGATATTAATCCCATACAGACAAATCCACAAATAAGTGACTCCACCCACCGTTTACTCAAGCCAATCAGATAACGGCCACATTGAGCTGACCAATCATAGCACGTTCTCGCTACTATCAATCAAGTTAGGCTTCTAAATATGTAGCCTAAATGTAATAATAATAATGGTTTATTATTTGCGTTTATAACTATAAATGAGTTCACTGAAGACAGTAATATGTTTATCATAAAATTTATGAATGTTTTTTTATATAACCTAACCTTTTAGAGTTTTGGAAATTGTGTATGAATTTGTGGGTACAGATTGCAAAATCTGAGAGCGCAGATTAGGAACTCGTGGGTACGGTTTATTAATCCATGTGCACGATTTGTTAAACTGGGGGAACAGTTTAAGAATTCGTGAGTAGCCTACAGTTTATAAACTAATGGTAACGGATTGCAAAACCGTCGCCACGGATTTTTTGTTTTTTTCCCACAGGCAATTTTCCGGGCTCCGTATTACGGGGTTGAAAACCTGTGTAAATATATTCACCATGATCCATTTATGTACATAATAAAAAGAATATACTAGCCCACAAAATCGTATCAAGGTAAGATATAAGTGAACATTTGAACCTTGTGTGTGTGTGTGTGTGTATATATATATATATATATATATATATATATGTGTGTGTGTGTATATATGCGCGTGCCTATGTATGTTTTCTTTTCATATTTCATTACATTATTTACGTAAATTAACGCCCAATACTTGAACAGTTTAAAGTGTAATCCGGCAATTCAGGAGTCAGGACGCAGCCTCTGAATCGGGTCTTGGCTAAACCGAAAATACATGACCGGATTTACTTCCTGTTTTCGGTCAAAGTCCACAGTAGTCGATTGTCGAGTGCGCGCGCGATCATTGGTAACTAAGCAACAGTGGAGACTCAGACTGTCAGCTGTCAGCCGATGACGGTGCTGTGTGGTGTTCTGAGAATATCCAACCCGATCACACTAAATGCGTCTTTATAGCACGCATGTGTATTGTCGTGTAATTTATACGCTAAAATGAGTTTTTACGTGCATAGGATACGCATTGGTTGGTTAGGGTAGGTTTAGTAGTGGTGTGGGGTGCGTGTGTATTATACGCTTGGGTAGAATTAGTGGTGTGGGGTGCGTGTGTATTACACGCAAATGAACTGCGTATCAAATGCACGCAAAAAACTGCGTCTCATATGCACGTAAAAACTCATTTTCGCGTATAAATTACACGACAATACACCATGCGTGTTATGGATAGTTCATCCGAATCAGATGTTGAACACCAATGATCATGCGCACGCACTCGACAATCGACTACTGTGGACTTCGACTGAAAACGGGAAGTAAATACAGGTATGTGAGCTGGCTGAATTAAAGGGATACTCCACTTTTTTGGGAAATAGGCTCATTTTACAACTCCCCCAGAGTTAAACTGTTGAGTTTTACCGTTTTTGAATCCATTGAGCCGATCTCCGGTTCTGGCGGTACCACTTTTAGCATAGCTTAGCATACATCATTGAAGTGGACAAGACCATTAGCATTTGACGGAAGGTAGCCTATTTTCAGGCGCTGCGTCATATCATTACGCCTGCTGCACTCATGGTACGGCAGTAAAGTTTCTTGATTATTACGCAGGAATGAGAGTATAGTTCCTAGTAGAGATGCGCGGTTGGCGGTTATAGCCGCGGACTCCGCGGATAAACCGCAGATCGGGCGGATGACGTGATGAAAAAAAATATTTTAATTAAATTCGGGCGGGTGGCTGGCGGTTTCTAGTCTCGCGGCTGTCATCAGCAGCGCCTTGTATCAGCGGATGGCGGGCGGGAAAATTGGTCAAAAACGTTGGTGCGGATGGATGGCGGACGGATGATGAGTTTTGTGATGCGGTTGCGGATGAAATAATAGCCCATCCGCGCATCTCTAGTTCCTAGCCATATCAGCCTAGAAAATCGCAACTTTACATTTTCCGTCGGTCTTAGTGCACGATGTAACTACAGAAGAGTCAAGTTTTAAATAGGAAAAATATCGAAACACTTTGGTCATTTTTTTTTAGAAATGCTAATGGTCTTGTCCACTTCAATGATGTATGCTAAGCTATGCTAAAAGTGGTACCGCCAGAACCGGAGATCGGCTGAATGGATTCAAAAACGGTAAAACTCAACAGTTTAACTCTGGGGGAGTTGTAAAATTAGCCTATTTCCAAAAAAAGTGGAGTATCCTTTAACATCACTTTTATTTATATCTTTCACGTCTACTGCAGTCAGATTCACCGTGTTCACTCTAAATAAAATCACTCACATGGCTGTGCACTTGTAATGACACAGGATGTTAAGAGGCTAAAAGCAGATTTAAAACTTGCCCCATTTAAGTCAACAGGGTGCAAATTTTAAAAAGAGGATAACACTGTGTAGGCAACACCGATTTTTGTTGTTCTCTGTACTGACAGCCAGGGGCGTTGCTAGGGTCTTGATACATTGGGGGCTTAGCCCAGTCCCCCTAGAAAAACAATAATTGTATAAAATCTGAACATTTAGTGAAAAAAACATTATTTAGTGGGGAACAAAGAGACAATAAGTGTAGCACTAAATCTGGTAAAACGTTACACATTGCTCTTTGTATTGTTGTAAAATACATTCATGAAAAACAAGATAAGAATCAGAAAGATCAATTATTATATAGTCTAGTATAAAATTAAGACATTTTTTAAATGTATAGCACAGCTGTTTAATGAGGCAGCAACATATGATAGATAGGACAGAACAGAACAAAAAAGGCTATTAATAATCGTTCATAGCGCAAAAGTATTATGATATGATTATGAAAGGCTGCAATACAGTGCGGTATAAAGCTATGAAGGTAGTTTTGTTTCTTTATTATTCAATCAAAAAAAATATTTTCAATTAAAAAAACCTTCACTTCAATGAAAAAAAAACTTTTCAATCAAAGAAAAAAGGTATTTGAGTCCAAAAATATATTTGAGACTCAAAAAAATACATTTGAACACTGCTTTTCTTTGATTGAAAATGTTTTCTTTGATAGAAGTCCGTTTTTTTTTTTTGTTTAAAGCAACCTTTTTAATTGAAGTAACATTGTTTTTTGATTGGACCATATAATGGGTAGGACATTTGTGTCTTTATCATTCAATCAAAAAAGAAGTTGCTTCAAACAAACAAACAACAGAATCAATAAAAAAGTCACTTCAATGAAAAGATAAACATTTTCAAATATAGAAAATCGTTTTTGAATGCAAATAAAATATTTGAGACTCCAAAAATTGCATTTGAACACTTTTTTTTTTTTTATTGAAAATGTTCTCTTTGATTGAAGTAATCTTTTTTGTGTTTGGGCCATACATGGGTAGGACATTTGTGTCTTAATCATTCAATTCCAAAAAAGTTGTTTCAATCAAAAAAAATATTTTCAATCAAAGAAAAAACTGTTCAAATGCAAAAAAAAAAATTACCCCGTGAATAAAAAAAGTATTGAAGAGAATGTGTTTTTTCGTTGTTTTTGTTTTTTTTATTTGAAGTGAAAAAAATTTAGAAGTTCAAATTGTTTTGATTGAATCATTTTTTTTTTAGGTGAAAAAAGTTTTGAAGTTCAGATTTTTTCGTTTGAATCACTTTTTTTTTTAAGTGCAAAAGTTTTGAAGTTCAAATTTTTTTGATTGAATCATTTTGACACAAACGTTCCGCAGTGGGCGGGTGCTTCTCTATTGGTCAGACATGTTTGATTGACAAGTGTCAACACCAACGACATCTTTCTGACAAAGAAGTCATGTTCGCCACTCGCCAGCAAGCTTCTTGCCAGCAAGTGGAGGGAGCAGCCGTGAAGTTGGGTAAAATCTTTGCGTGGCAGGGGGAGCTGGCACTCGACCAGTCACAGATATATGCGCCTGCCACTGCGTTATATGCACCTGCCACTCGACCAGTCACAGATATATGCGCCTGCCACTCGACCAGTCACAGATATATGCGCCTGCCACTGCATTATATGCGCCTGCCACTCGACCAGTCACAGATATATGCGCCTGCCACTGCGTTATATGCACCTGCCACTCGACCAGTCACAGATATATGCGCCTGCCACTCGACCAGTCACGGATATATGCGCCTGCCACTGCATTATATGCGCCTGCCACTCGACCAGTCACGGATATATGCGCCTGCCACTCGAACTTACACAATATGAAATATGTTTTTAAACCAAATGCAGCACATATCCCCTGAAGCCAGCGGGGCCAAAACGGTACGCACAATAGGTCAATATTCACCATTAACCAAACGCTTTTCGCCTGATTTACAACTACTCTACCCGCTTTTTTTTAATCCTGAGCACCAGTCTCGTGAGGCTTGCGCCTGCCTCAAAATCTCTCACTGTTTTAATATACAAGACGAACCCACAGACAGTGCAATGCTGATCTTATTTACCTATTTCTCATCTGATCTTATATTTTATTCGCTCTTTTTATCCGTATATGGGAGTGCGCTCGTGGCTCTATCCCAGCTAACACAGTACGTTGTGACGACGTCGTCAGTTAGTCGTCATTTGGTCAGCGCGACATTACTTTATGACAGTGGTTCCCAACCCTGCTCCTGGAGTACCCCCAACACTGCACGTTTTCTTTGTCTCCCTAATCAAACACACCTGATTCAACTCATCAGCTCATTATCACATGGGTTAATGAGCTGATGAGTTGAATCAGGTGTGTTTGATTAGGGAGACAAAGAAAACGTGCAGTGTTGGGGGTACTCCAGGAGCAGGGTTGGGAACCACTGCTTTATGACAACGTTGTGAGGACGTCGTGGTAAAGTTCCATTTTTTATAATCTTGGCTAACGTTCCAGAAACGTCGTGGGCACGTCCTCAAAAGACGTTGCTAGTTTATCCCATGGAGAACGTTGTGAGGACGTTGTGGTAAAGTTCCATTTTCTTATAATCTTGGCTAACGTTCTAGAAACGTTGTGGGCACGTCCTCAAAAGACGTCGCTAGTTTATCCCATTGAAACGTTGTAAAGACGTGGTCAACTGGTCACCAGATAACTTAATAAAATCTTTGATGAATTAAGTACATTTCCCATATAATATCCAAATGGCATATCACTAGGATAATACTTGTAACGCAATTTTCTGGAAAGTTATCTGGAGACCAGTTGACCACGTCGTTACAACGTTCTCCATGGGATAAACTAGCGACGTCTTTTGAGGACGTGCCCACAACTTTTCTGGAACGTTAGCCAAGATAAAAAAAGGAAACTTTACCACGATATGTCCTCACAACGTTTTATATGTAGAGAGAGGCGGTTATAGCGAATACAACCCCGACAGGCTGATTAGGACCCCGACGCGAAGCTCTACATCCCGCTTATTACATGGCTCCCCCTAACAAATAAATATAGAATTTGACACAAAATATTGATTTTTAAAAAGGAGTTTATTGACGTCTTTTGAGGACGTGCCCACGACGTTTCTGGAACGTTAGCCAAGGTTATAAAAAAATGGAACTTTTCCACGACGTCCTCACAACGTGTCCTAATGACTAAATAAAACAATGCAACTGCACAAACAGGCTTCAATTTTTTTTATTAAAATAGTAAAAACAGAACAAAGATTTTTACAGCATTATAAAAATAAACTGCGCAAATATTATTAAAAGCAGGAACAATAAAAGAGGAGGAGGAGGAGAGGAGGGGAGAGGAGGGGAGGGGAGGGATAAACTATTTGAGCAAAACACTCTTGTGTGTCATTCATCTTCCACCAATCTGTGTCTTAATGCTGACACTTGGTCCTTCCAAACGATGACATCTTTAAACATAATGAACACCTGTAAAATAATGATTGGAGATTGAATTAATAATGACAATAATAATCATGCGCAAAATACATGCGCTTCTCCAGTCCGAAGATATCGACTAAAGTTTTTTTTCTGGTAAGTCTCACTTCACGACCCTTCCACATTGAATAGCATCTCATCCTTACATGACTGTTAAAGTTAACTTACATTTTCGTTAACCTTGTGCTCTAAAAAAACAAACACTGATTTGCTATTTCTAATTGTAGCTAACTTAATTTTAAATGATGTTTCATTAACAAATTGCCTAGATTTAATAAAATGTGTATACACACACACACACACACACACACACACACACACACACATATATTCAGCAACCCATGCATGGGCGGCGCGGGAGGGGCTAGCAGGTGCTTCAGCACCCCCAAGAAAGACCAAAGCACCCCGATAGCACCCCTAATAATAATTTCTGGAAGCAACATATCTCGTTATTTCAACATATGCTGGGACATTCTAATCCGCATTAAGCCAAGTGTTCTTATAATGGTTTTCTATGGGAGGAAAATGCTTAATGTGTTGTGTAGGCTAATTAAACACGTTGCATTTATATTCTGGGCTCATCTGATTTTTTGTAGTATAACCTACTTTATTATGATTTTAGTATCATAATGATTAATAAATGCATGCACAATTATCCGTGAATTTGATAAATGTTGCAGATGTTTTACTATGCATAGAAAATGCCTTTCAACGTGCAAAATTCAGAATTAAATGAATGTGCAGCAATTTGTATACAAATAGAGTCTGTAGGCCTACTACATACGTGTTTTAGCCATTAAATAAGCGCATTTAGTTTCATATTTGTTCAAATATTATGTTTTTTCCCCCATGTTGATTATGAAAAGTGAATAAATTAACCGAAATATGCCTTCCAGACATGAGAAATATATCTACAGAAAGCTTGCAGCTAAATCTTTAAACGAAACTATTCCAAACGAAAAGGAATAGGCTGTGAGCGTTGTGACAGTATTTCAGCATTGACGACTCGCATATCAAGGCTGAAATAGCCTACTGTCACAATTTACATTCTTACTCGCGTGCCAAGCACGCGCAACCTGCCAGCTGCTGCCAGCTGGTGTCATGACTACCGCGCGCAGAGCCGGTTTGTTGTGATTGTGACTGGACAACTGGACATCCGGATCCCATACTGCTAGTTTTTCAGAGGTAAGTTAAAGTAGGCTACATCTTTTTTTTTTTTTTTTTTAAGGTAAATTACTTTTAAAACGTACGAGCCCATTAGGTAAATGGTATTTAACATTGAAGAAAGTAAAATGAGATATAATACAGCCAACGTACTATACTATACCAGATGAATGAGAGTCAAAGTCCCAGTCTTTGCTAGAGATAAATAAATGCCGCTTTATATAGGCATATATATATATATATATATATATATATATATATATATATATATATATATATATATATATATAGAGAGAGAGAGAGAGAGAGAGAGAGAGAGAGAGGGGGTACTATATAAAACTCTTATAAAATTGTGTATTTTCCAGTAAATTTACCACTACTGTTCACATAACAATGATTTTCCGTCTTTTTTTTCTACCGTCCACTTGTCAGCACCGTTAAATACCGTTACGTTTGATTTTTTGAAAGGTGCTATCAGTTGCGCGGATACAATGTACTCGTGCAGTCTTCACTCGGACCTCATAGACCTCGGTCTATGACTCGGACACGCGCTTCAATCTGATTACTTGGATTCATCATGCAACCACTGATGAACATATTCGGTTTTGATTAAAAAATAAATAACTATAATGAACAAACGATCTAAAAAAGATATTAAATTCGACGGAGGAAATTAGGTTAAACTGAAACAAGGTGTATAATTGTGTGAAATGTATGATGAAAATTGGCTAGCAATTTCGCCAAGCAAGCATCAAGAAATAGGTTACAGTAGTTTGTCTTTCGACTACACTTGAAAAATCCGCGATTGCTGTCAATCAAAACGCGGAAGCCCGGAGTCCGGGCCAGCCCACTCCTCATTCACCCCCAGAGACGCTGAGCGTCCATGGGCGGGACATAATCACAGCATTTATCCAATGACCGTTTAGTTTGGATATTGTTACGTTATATTATTATTGTACACATATATTGTAGCTTACTTGGCATTGTATTAGATGAAAAGCCTTTATTAACTTTCGCAATGTATACCATACAATTAATTCTCTTCTCTTTTCCAGTATCAACTGCCATCTGATTATTGTAAGTGAACAAGCAGTATATCAAGCAGTCATCCCATTTAATCAAATATCATTGATAAAACAATGCATTTTAAAACATACAGATATATCTCACTCATATTCATGTTTCGCTTTTTTCTCCCCTTTTCCTTGTGTCAAAAGCAGCTAACTACACCCCAAAGGCTCTTTTAAGAGCCCTAGCACTGATCGTCTTTGGATTTGTAAGTAGGCTATATGTTTGACTAACAATCAGACATATTTTTTTGAATTCTTCTATTTAATGGCATTTAACAGTTCTCCGGCAAGTCTATCAATTCAGACTCATGTAATATTTGATACTGAAATATTCATTTAGTCACTCACTCAACAGTTAATTTCTCTTTTCCTTGTCTGCAAACAGATAATTGACATCCTTGATTTCTTTAATTTTAGATCATCCTCCACTGCTGCCTGTTCTGAGTTTTTTCCTTTATTTCAAGGCAAGTAATTTCCTTAGTTTCACTTAAATGTGTTCTCCGTAATAATTTAAACAAAACTTCCAACTTGATAAATATATATTTTTATATATTTGCAATTTAATTTCATGTGAATTGTTCAATATATAGCAAAGTAACATTTTACCAATTAATTTCCATTGCACGTGCCTAAAAGTAACAAGCCATTCACCTTGATGTGTTACAGTTTTTGTCCACTAGTTCTATAATTTTGCCTTCAACACTACAAGGTAAGATATTTACAAATTTACATTAACATGTTCTTTCTAGTAGGATTTGTGTTTAGTGCTGAAAGATCACAAAAGGACCAAACATTATAAAAATACGTTTAAAAATAAAATCTGTTAATCAGTGGTCCCTAAATATTGTAGAAAAATAAGCTTGACATTAATTTAACTGACTTGAAAGCTCAGATTGGGTATATAAAAAAGGGTACACGTACAAATTAAATATAAATGAAATAAATGCTACTCTCCTAGAATGAGCTCTGAAAAGAGAGAGATACACAGGAAATATGTGCATGCTTGGAGAACCACAAGGCAGGCATTGTCCAGATCGCCATCTCACCTGGAGACTAATCCAGCCGTTGAAGTACAATCACTTGATCTTCCACTCGAAGAACAATCAGAAGGTGCTGACTGAGTAGTAATGTCAGTTGATGTGGAGCAGAATTGTGGGGAATATTCATCTGACACTGAACACCATTTGCACTCTGAAAATCCAAGAGAACAGCCAATAGCAACATGGGAGGTAATTAACAGCTTGAATGAATCCTTGGCCTTTTACCTTGAAGACGACGACAGTGAGGACGTCACTGGCAGAAGAGCTGTCCACTTGGGCCATTGAATACCAGATAAAACACAATGCACTTGACAACCTTCTTAAATTGTTAAAAAAGCATGGACACAGTGAATTACCCTCAACTGCCCGGACCCTTTTGCACACTCCCCGGCAACTTGACACACAGCAATCATCTGGAATGGAATACGTTTACTTTCCACTAAAACAGAAATTACAAGAAACATTAGAAAGTTACCCACTTGATGAAGTAGTTAAACTCGACTTTGTTGATTTATCCCTGAACGTTGATGGATTACCACTGTACAAAAGCTCCAAAACATGTATGTGGCCAGTCCTTTGTGCAGTCATGCTAGATCCTGTTACCATTTTCCCCACGGTTCTGACATGTGCTGCAAGTCGACCAACAGATCTTGGCTTTTTGGAAGACACAGTAAGGGACCTGGGTCATCTGATGAATGACGGGATTACCTTCATGGGAAGAAAAATAAAAGTAAATCTGAGGTGCTTTGTGTGTGATGCTCCAGCTCGTGCATTAGTGAAAAATATCAAACTGTATTCCGGATACTTTGGCTGTGACCGATGTGAGCAAAAAGGTGTGTGGTTAAACAGAGTCACATACCAAGAGACTGCTGACCTCACACTCCGGACAGATGAAGCATTCAGAAACCAAACACAATTTCAGCATCACCATGGGAACACACCTGTGTCTCACCTCCCCATAGACATGCTGAGCTGCTTTCCCATTGATCACATGCACCAGGCTTGTCTCGGTGTGATGAAAAGGCTCCTGCTCATCTGGACCAGAGGAAACAGAGCTGTGAGGGTTTCGGCCAGCCAAACCAAAGAGATTAGTGCAAGACTGCTGTCTCTTCGGAACTGCATACCATCTGCATTTGTGCGAAAGCCTAGGGGTCTTGAGGAGCTGGACAGATGGAAAGCAACCGAGTTTCGTCAGTTCCTTTTATACACAGGGAAGATTGTGTTAAAGGGAATACTGCCAGATGACGTGTACTTACACTTCCTTTCTTTCAGTGTGGCCATGGCAATCCTAGTATGTCCAAGTCTTGTGCAGGAACACTCCAAATATGCCAATGAACTGCTGCAATACTTTGTGGAAAAAGGTAGGACACTCTATGGACAGGAGATCCTCGTGTACAACACCCATACCATGCTGCACATAGCAAGTGATGCAGAAAACTTTGGTTGTCTGGAAAATTGTAGTGCCTTCATGTTTGAAAACTACCTGCAGTCACTGAAGAAGATGGTGCGTTCTGGCAGACACACACTGATTCAGGTTTCTAAGAGACTGGAAGAGATGAGCAAACAGAAAAAAACTCCAAACAATACAAATGTACAGAAAATCTCTACAAAGGCCCGAGATTGTGCATACATCCTCAGTGGGGGCCAATGCTGTGAGATTCTTCAAGTGCCAGACAAGGAAGAAAGAGTGCTTTGCCGTGTGTACAGTAAACCGTGCCCTCTGTTCCACAGCCCATGCACGTTATTTTTGATTGGTGCCTACACGTACAACCAAAAAAACAGCACTATTAAATGGATTCCAACATCAGAACTCACAAAACATGCGATAAAGATGAATGCAGAAGACAGGACTGTGATTTTTCTGTCATTGCTCCACAAGTTATAATCAAAGGTAATAGGCTGCCATATGATGTGATATGAGGCGATTGGTAAATATAATCAGCTTCTTTTCCATTTATAATAATTTTTCTTGCTTCTTGCAGAATGTATGCAATAGTTGAATTTTTGGAGGAGGGGACTTGTGATTTGGTACTACAGACCTGGCTTTTTGAAGAAGATGAGGTATTAAATCTCACTTGTATCAACAACATACATTAACAAATATCTTTACAGTCACCATGAAAATCAAAATGGACAATTCTTTCTTTTATGGAATATAACAGTGCATCTTTAAAATTATTCATGCACTTCTTTTGTAAAGCCTTTTTATTCTTTTTTTTTTTTACAAAATTATTTACATGCCCTCCTTGTAAGGACAACTCTTCTCTTTTTTTTCCTCCTCATCTTTCTCTTTTCAAATTTAACACATTGTTCTCCCAACGAATGTTGGTTCCATTTAGCATGTTTTAAATGCAATTCTCGATTATTAACATTTACGTCTAACTTTTTACTTGAGTTTGATTTTTAGTTACTCTTGCTTTCATATTATAGTTTGAATTCATTTTCTACAATATTTATTTCATAATTTAATTGTACTATTTTAATGCAGGTACAATACTGTTACTGGCCACCAATTAATGTGACCAAAAAAATTAAAAGGCTTGAACAACCTGATAAAAAAAATTGGACCAGGCACAGGGTCAGAGTGTTTGCAAAAACAGGTATTCCATTTTACTTTAAATGATCATTCAAACAAAATGTTAGTGCAACTCTGTTAAGGAATGCTAAATTATACTCACTGTATTTTTACTTCAGGTGACTATGAAACTGCAAAAAAGTGGTCCAAAAGAGCAGCTGTGCAGTCTTCTGTGGAGAGCTCTGATGACGTTCCCAAGAGAAAAAAACGGCCAGTGTGTCTCAGCAGCTCTGATGAAGGTATGAACCGGAGCGTGAAATAAGTTTACAAGTAAACAATTAAAGTAATTCTAAAATAATTTTTATTCATTTTTTTTTAAAAGATACTTCTTCAGTACCTCACCCCAAAAAGAAGAGCCGGGTGAACTGTACATCAACTGGTAGGCCTTTCTTAGTTTTAATTCTTTTACTTTACCACTTGTGCACAATTTCATATTAAAAAGTGTTTGGGGGTTTTCAGAATACCAAAATTTCATTAGTTGATTGATACCAATACCAGTACATTTCATCGTTTTTTGTTTGTTCCTATTTTTTTGTAATTGCCTTCTAATTTACAGTGGAACCTCAGCTGCCATTTCCCCCAGCATTTAAACCCAACCAAACAAACCACACTAACGCCATCAAGACCTGAAGAGCATCACATTCTTGATGCATCATCAAGACCAGCGCCTCCTAGAGACATCCAGAAGAATGGTAAATGCAAAACATAATTTGAAACTTAGTTTTTACCTTTATTTGAATGAATCAATCTTGATTCTCCCAGATCACCTCCTGAGCCTACTCACTCAGAGAATCATCAGCATAGAGAGTGAGATGAAGGCGATGAGGAGCTCCACAGCAGCCCTGTATGAACTCTGTGCTCGTGCCCTGGGTGATGGCACTAGTCAGCGAGTGGAGGAGATGAGCCTTGATGTGTGTGGCACTATGGAGGAACTCCTCTCTCTCGAAGAAAAAATGAAAGAGGAGACATTTCGCAATAGAGTGGTATGTTAATAGTGAACTATCCGTGAAATGCCAAAAAAGTGTTAGAATTAAGTTAAATAACAAAAGTTATTACCATTTTGAAAATGTATTCCATCTTGTAGACACACCATTTAAGTCTTGTTGGAGGTCCAAACCCTGGGGAAAACACCCGGCGGGTGATGCGGGCACTGGCCTCCTACAGTGTGTGGAAGGAGTTTAGTCTGAAGGGGACTAGTCCGAACAGTTTAGTGCTCTTATTTACCTTTTTGTCATCATATCTAATAATTTTATAAGCTCTTTTTGCCCGTGATGGAGCGCGTCTCGTGGCTCGTCGCGTCAGCCTCTCGCGTACTGCCACAAGATCTCTCACTGTTTTACAGCTGCCTGTCATCCAGGAATGGTGCAGGAGAACAAACTGTCAGTCACAGAACATGTCAAGTAAATTGAATATTTAAACATCACATTGTGGTTTATGAAATATTGTTTAAGTACCTTTTTAAGTAGTTAGGCTACCTGTATACACTTTTGGGTGGGGGTGGCTGATTTCAATTAATATACATTTTCTGCAACCAATACTCGTAACTCGACTACATTTTCTTAGCTTCAGATATCGAGCAATTAATAAGATAGGTTATTTAGTGAGCGTGTGGGTGGCACGGGGTGACACAACCACCACCTCCACCCATCCATAAAGTGTTTTCTGTGACAGTGTTGGCTACAAAGATGAAGTTGGACTCGCCATCTTCGCAGTAGTGAACGCGCGGAGAGAAATGCTCATTTCATACGGATTACATAATCGAGTAGTAGCATTATGAGAGTAGCCTATTTATTTTTGTTTTGAATCGTTTCGTTTAAAACTAGGCTAGACATTTCTACCTTTCTAGATACTAGATATATTTCTCATGCATGTGAGGAACGTGCAATGCAAAGCTGTCATGATTTTATTGTTATAGGCCTATGTCTGCTATATTTGCTTCTTATTTATAAAATCCAGGGAATTGGTTGATCAAACATTGATTAAAATTAAGATACAATTTATACAAAACGAAATTCACTTTAAGGAAATGCTTTATACAAAACAAAACTTAATGGAGTGGTCAAAAACATTCTCCTTCAGAATATGTCAATCGGAGTATCAGGCGCTGTAACGTGAGAGATCTTGTGGCTGGCGCGCCACGAGATGCGCTCCATATTACGGGACAAAGGAGCTAATAAAAAATAAGATAAGATGTCAAATAGGTAAATAAGAGCAGGATTGCACTGTTTGTATGTCGAGTGTATCAATCCGAGTGTCTGAAAACAGTGAGCGATCTTGTGGCTGGTGACGTAAGAGCCACGATCGAGACGCGCTTTATCACGGGCAAAAAGAGCAAATAAAATATTAGATAAGATGACATTAAGGTAAATAAGAGCAGGATTGCACTGTCTGTGTGTTTTTGTGTATTAATCCGAGTGTCTGGTAGATGAAAACAGTGAGAGATCTGGTGGCTGGTGACTGGTGACGGTTAGTAAGAGCCACGATCGAGACGCGCTCTATCACTGGCAAAAAGAGCGAATAAAATTTTGTGTGTTTTCGTGTATCAATCCGAGTGTCTGGTAGATGAAAACAGTGAGAGATCTGGTGGCTGGTGACGCTAGTAAGAGCCACGATCGAGACGCGCTCCATAACGGGCAAGAAAATAGCAAATAAAATATTAGATAAGATGACATTAAGGTAAATAAGAGCAGGATTGCGCAGTCTGTGTGTTTTCGTGTATCAATCCGAGTGTCTGGTAGATGAAAACAGTGAGAGATCTGGTGGCTGGTGACGCTATAAGAGCCACGATCGAGGCTCGCTTTATCACGGACAAAAAGAGCAAATAAAATATTAGATAAGATGACATTAAGGTAAATAAGAGCAGGATTGCACTGTCTGTGTGTTTTCGTGTATTAATCCGAGTGTCTGGTAGATGAAAACAGTGAGAGATCGTGTGGCTGGTGGCTGGCCGCTTAATAGAGCCACGAGCGCACTCCCATATACGGATAAAAAGAGCGAATCAAATATAAGATAAGATGAGAAATAGGTAAATAAGATCTGTATTGCACTGTCTGTGTGCTCTCGTGTATCATTAGGAGTGTCTGATAGGTGTAAACAGTGAGAGATCGTGTGGCTGGTGGCTGGCGCGAGGCTTAAAAGAGCCACGAGCGCACTCCCATATACGGATAAAAAGAGCGAATCAAATATAAGATAAGATGAGAAATAGGTAAATAAGATCTGTATTGCACTGTCTGTGTGCTCTCCTGTATCATTAGGAGTGTCTGATAGGTGTAAACAGTGAGAGATCGTGTGGCTGGTGGCTGGCGCGAGGCTTAATAGAGCCACGAGCGCACTCCCATATACGGATAAAAAGAGCAAATAAAATATAAGATAAGGTGAGAAAATGGGTAAATAAGATCTGTATTGCACTGTCTGTGTGCTCTCCTGTATCATTAGGAGTGTCTGATAGATGTAAACAGTGAGAGATCGTGTGGCTGGTGGCTGGCGCGAGCTTAATAGAGCCACGAGCGCACTCCCATATACGGATAAAAAGAGCGAATAAAATATAAGATCAGATGAGAAATAGGTAAATAAGATCAGCATTGCACTGTCTGTGGGTTCGTCTTGTATATTAAAACAGTGAGAGATTTTGAGGCAGGCGCAAGCCTCACGAGACTGGTGCTCAGGATTAAAAAAAAGCGGGTAGAGTAGTTGTAAATCAGGCGAAAAGCGTTTGGTTAATGGTGAATATTGACCTATTGTGTGTACCGTTTTGGCTCCGCTGGCTTCAGGGGATATGTGCTGCATTTGGTTTAAAAACATATTTCATATTGTGTAAGTTCGAGTGGCAGGCGCATATATCCGTGACTGGTCGAGTGGCAGGCGCATATAATGCAGTGGCAGGCGCATATATCCGTGACTGGTCGAGTGGCAGGCGCATATATCTGTGACTGGTCGAGTCACTGCCACGCAAAGATTTTACCCAACTTCACGGCTGCTCCCTCCACTTGCTGGCAAGAAGCTTGCTGGCGAGTGGCGAACATGACTTCTTTGTCAGAAAGATGTCGTTGGTGTAGACACTTGTCAATCAAACATGTCTGACCAATAGAGAAGCACCCGCCCACTGCGGAACTTTTGTGTCAAAATGATTCAATCAAAAAAATTTGAACTTCAAAACTTTTTGCACTTAAAAAAAAAAGTGATTCAAACGAAAAAATCTGAACTTCAAAACTTTTTTCACCTCAAAAAAAAAAAATGATTCAATCAAAACAATTTGAACTTCTAAATTTTTTTCACTTCAAATAAAAAAAACAAAAACAACGAAAAAACACATTCTCTTCAATACTTTTTTTATTCACGGGCTAATTTTTTTTTTTTGCATTTGAACAGTTTTTTCTTTGATTGAAAATTTTTTTTTGATTGAAACAACTTTTTTGGAATTGAATGATTAAGACACAAATGTCCTACCCATGTATGGCCCAAACACAAAAAAGATTACTTCAATCAAAGAGAACATTTTCAATAAAAAAAAAGTGTTCAAATGCAATTTTTGGAGTCTCAAATATTTTATTTGCATTCAAAAACGATTTTCTATATTTGAAAATGTTTATCTTTTCATTGAAGTGACTTTTTTATTGATTCTGTTGTTTGTTGAATCAATGTTACTTCAATTAAAAAGGTTGCTTTAAACAAAAAAAAAAACGGACTTCTATCAAAGAAAACATTTTCAATCAAAGAAAAGCAGTGTTCAAATGTATTTTTTTGAGTCTCAAATATATTTTTGGACTCAAATACCTTTTTTCTTTGATTGAAAAGTTTTTTTTTCATTGAAGTGAAGGTTTTTTTTAATTGAAAATATTTTTTTTGATTGAATAATAAAGAAACAAAACTACCTTCATACAAAGCGCGTAAGCGCATCCCGAGCGCAGAATCATGCCCTTGAAGCAACGTGGAGTCACAGCGCGCAGAAAGGTTCAAAGCACAAAGGAAAGGCATATCGATGCATAGTGTATTATACAGTATCTATCTGATGCAATAGTTTATTGAGCCTTTTCTTTTAACAGTTTTAAATTTCAGTTACTGTGCGCGTGAAGAACAGACACACGGTAGAAACGAACATTAAGGTACTGGTACAGCAATACAGTCCAGCAAGATAGTCATTTTATGCGAAACCATAGAGCTTTATCTACAGATTAAGTATAATAATAGTAACATTGAGTAACGCTGAATGGAGAATGACAGCCGCAGCGGAGGGAAAAGTTTACGTGAATTTAACGACTTATTTATTTCTATCTCACATTATACTATAGTATGGCTTAGTATACCTTCCCCTCATGATTCCGAAGGATAGAGTAAAAGACCCGGTCAATTTTTTTAAATAAATCCAATCAATCCAAAAAATGACCGGAAATTTTAGACATAAATTGACCGGAGTTCTCCCTCCGTAGCGCCCGTTTTTCCCTACCTGTGAAAGGTGTCGATTTCATCATTGGAAATGATGTCGCTGGAGGAAAAGTAATGCCAGTTGTGTTACTAATACTCTGTTTACTGATCACCCATGCTCGCACAACATTTCCCAAGTCGTTTTGCTTCTAGTGCAGTTACGACACGCGCTCAGGCGAAAAGTCTGGCGAGTAGAGACGTTTGAGAAAAATGCATTTAAGAATGTGGATGTTAACCCGATCTATAAGGTTGTTTGTCCAGATCCTGACGTATTTTTGCCTATTTCATGCGATGTTCTATGGAAGCTTGTTTCCGCCACAGAATAAAACATTTTAAAAGATAATTGTGATTTTATTTCTCAGAATTGCATGATATAAAGTCAGAATTGCGGGAAATAAAGTCTCAAGTGCGTGTTATAAAGTCAGAATTGCGAGAAAAAAACTAAGAATTCTGACTTTTTTCTCGCAATTCTGACATTTTCTCAAAATTGTGAGATATAAAGTCCAATTCTATGGGGAGAAAAAGACTGACTTTTTCCCCTCAGAATAGTTCATTTCACAATTCTGACTTTATATCATGCAATTCTGACTTTATATCTCCCAAGTGCGTATTATAAAGTCATAATTGCGAGATAAACATGCAATTCTGAGAGAGAAAAACAGAATTGCGAGTTTATATCTCATAATTCTGACTTTACAACATGCAATTGAGACTTTATTTCTCAGAATTGCGAGATGTAAACTCACAATTGTGAGAGTCAGAATTGTGAGTCGCAATTACCTTTTTTTTTTTTTTATTCTGTGGCGGAAACAAGCTTCCATAATGTTCTTACTGAGGCTCAGAAAAGTGATCATACGTTAGAGAAGTGTCGTCTAAGTGCTGACAGGAAAATCACCTTCGCATAACCATCAGTTTTATTGGAATAACACCGTTAATGCGTAGCTGGAATGCTCGATTATCGAGTGATAAATTCGGATGATTGGAATGTGGTCCATCAGATTGTGGTAACCTCGAAATTTCGACAGCATATTTTGAGTTTGGCACATGATCATCCTTGGTCTGGGCACCTTGGTATAAATAAAACGTACAATCGGGTGCTCCAACATTTCTTTTAGCCTGGGTTGAAAGCTGATGTGTTTCTATTGTAAAACTTGCCATACATGTCAAGTAGTAGGGAAGCCCAATCAGATTGTCCCACCTGCTCCACTTCCTCCTATCCCGGCTGTAGATTGCGTTGGTCCACTCCCACGAACTAAATCTGGTTCTCGGTATATTTTAACAATTATGTGCCTTGTCACACGGTTTCCGGAAGCAATACCGCTACAGAAAATCACTGCCAAAGCTCTAACATTTTTTTTTCACAACATTCGGATTGCCAAAAACTGCTCAAACGGATCAAGGTACTAATTTCTTGTCTAAAATATTCAGAAATGTGTTTTTCTTACAGAAAAGAGTATTGGTTTTACACTGGGGGACAAAGCAGACGGTCCATTTTAGCTGGAGATTGAGTTCATTGGTCTGTGTAACGACCTTGCCCACACAGAGTTTGCATATGAGCTTTACAAGAGCTCATATGCAAAAAGATGAATAAATCTTTTTTATTTATGAAAGATGAATAAATATTAATAAAAATATGAATAAATATTAATAAAAACGTAAAAAAAATAAAATCATTGGATGCATTTTTTTGCAAGCCAATATCTTTAACACATATACACACAAATTAAAATTACAAATGTAACCATTCAAAAAGTTAACATGTACAGGGAGCATCTAACATGGCAAAACAGAAAAAAACAATGGATTTCGGCCATGAGCAGGCCTCGTCTGGCACCCTTTCTTCTGTTTTCGGTCTACTGTGTGCTTGGTACGTTCCTCCTCTCTGAAGGTTAAAAAAGGCAAAGAGAACCTTGAGACAGAAACGCAGCAGTTAAGTGAAAAGTCACTTTATTTGTCAATGTTCGGCTTTAGCACCTATATTTAACTTGATCTCAATACTAAAATCATTGTAAATGTAAGTGGATTAAAGCATACTGATGTATTTACCTGACATTGATTTTATTTGTGGGGAAGATGTTTGGCCTGAAGGTGGCGCTGTCCTTCAATGCAGACTTGCTGGCAGTCTGCGGAGTGAGCCTGCGTCTTTCTGGCACTCCAGGACTGAAGAGAGATGCTCGGCTAGAAGGACCCTTCTAATGGGAGACAATACCAAAGCTTGCTTATGATTCAGGTCAACCTCTTCCAGAAATAACACACTTGTTTGACTCAGACACAATACAACTGTCATTTAACAAGATGTGAGATTTCTTTCCATTCTTATAGAAAAGATATGGAGAACTGCGAGGCAAAAGCCTCTAAAAGCCACCTCTGTCAAAAATGAGATATTGAGTGAATGCTCTCCACACATAGTATACGTTCATCAAATACTTTCACTTCAAACTCACTAAATCCCAGCCTCAGCACATTCAGAAATGCCGGTATACTTGGGTAGAAACCTATAGGAGCTTGATAAAAATGTTATATTAAACAAACTTTAGCGGGACTTACAGGCTTTTGCAGCTGAAGTCTTCATATGGCAATTTAACTTAAAAATATTTGACAAATTTATGATCAGGACATGTGCGAATTCAAAAAGTGAATCCTGACAGCTGATAGGATTTGTTTGGCGACTTACAGTTTGAGCCTTTGCCTCGAACGATTTCTTCAGCGTCTTTTCTGATGCGGTCTAAAATTACAAAAATAAATATATAAACCACTAATAAATAAAACCCTTGGAATTAGCATCTATTAATGTTTATATTTAGCTTTGAGTTTGTGATTTTTAGTGCATCAACTTATTTCAAATATTTTCAGTAAGTTGCCAAAGAAAAATGATTACATTAAATTTAATTTCAGTTTCTCATCTAATATTTCTATTTTATTTGAGCTTTATTTCAATTAACAAAAATGCTTTAATAGTTTTAGTTAATGATAATAATAACCCTAGGTCATTGTTACCTTCAGCTCCTTGACTGAATTCTTGATCACCTCTATTTCTTTGTTCATCCTTTGCACATTAGAATCGATGGACTCCAACTTTTTGAAATGAACCTCACGGGATTTCTTTAAATCTGGGAAATGGAGATTTGCAAATGCATTACTGAAGGGCAGAGCTCAGATTATTTGGTATTCTGACGGAACAGCATCCAAACAAGAAACTGTCATTTGAATATTACAGGAACTTGAAATTGAGTATAATTCTTCAAGCCTTACCTTTCACACTTTGCTCTGTAGAAGCATCTTCAGAGTCTGGATTGGTTTTCCCAGATTCTAGAGCTTTCTCCACAGTGTCCTCTTTAATGGAGATTTCCAGTGGAATCAGAGTCTGTGTGTTCTTGGCTGAGAACACCTTTCTTCTCTTGGAGCCCATTCGGCTCTCCTCTTGTGCCTGCTTTTCTTCAGTCTCATTTAAAAACAATTACAAAATTGCATAACGTTTATAGATTACAATAAAAGATCTCCATCCATCTTCATCCGCTTATCTAGGGTCGGGTCGCGGGGGCAGCAGCTCCAGCAGGGGACCCCAAACTTCTCTTTCCCGAGCCACATTAAACCAGCTCTGACTGGGGGATCCCGAGGCGTTCCCAGACCAGTGTGGAGATAATCTCTCCATCTAGTCCTGGGTCTTCCAATAAAAGATCTGTTCTGTACATATGCTCGTGTATACCGGAGCAGTTACAGGTGGGGAGCAGAGGTGGGTAGAGTATCCAAAAACTGTACTCAAGTAAAAGTACAAGTACTTATAGAAATATTAACTCTAACTATTAAGATTATTAATTTTACTTAGAGTAAAAAGTATCCAATGAAAAAACTACTCTAGTTAGTACGGATCATATAGGCCATATATATTATATATATTATATATATATATATATGTGTGTGTAAGGATAATTGACGACAGGCCGTTGAATTATTAAAAAAATAATACACACCCGAGGTGGTAATGTGGTCACGACGCGAAGCGGAGTGGCCGTTACACCTCGGGTGTGCATTATTTTTTCTAATAATTCAACGGCCTGAAGTCAATTATTCTGCTTATACTACAGTTACCACACCTCGAAACATTGTTCAGATGATGCATTTCAAGACGTTTGTCAAGTTTTTGTCATTAAAACGCTCTTGTATGTAGGACTAATTTCTTACGCATCTAATCCCATGCCTCCGTTGCTAATTCCAAAACACATTTTAGAGTTAGTAATGGAGGTTTGAGCCACTGATCGCAAACTAATGATGGGGACACACACTTACGACTTGCTGAATTATTCGAAGACTGACTGTTTCCATCGACTGTAGCAGGTCTTAAACACAGACTGTGAACACAGACTGAACGCGCGTATGGGCATGATCAGTCAAGTTTATATGAGTGAGAGTGAGTGAGAGTGAGATTATTTATTTGTTATTTTTATCTGGAATGATTACGAAAAACCCGTGCAGCAGGACTATCAATTTATTTATATATTCAGTTTAATTTTCTATTTATTATAGATAGGCCTATATACTTTATTTATTAAACTGTATGTGTCCATTGATTGTGAAGTTAGACATCAAAAATTGCAGATCAAGCGCATGGGGCTGCATGTTTTTTCTTGTTATGAATTGTATCCTATTTTCCGTTATTACAGTTAACCACGCGCAGTGATATGGAACTAATGCGGTCAAACCTGCCTGAAACTACTTTAAGCCGTGCGTTTCCCTGAAAATAATTGCACACCTTAGAACGTTGTCTAACGGACAATGTCACGGACAATGTCATACTTTGTAGTAGTGCTATGGTGGCGTAATAATCTGTTTAGTTGTAAAATGTATTACCTGAATGAAATGGATCATTCATTCACAGACAGCTTACGAAGATGTTCAACTAATAAAGATCTTCATCGCAAGCAAAAATTATGCATTTGCAGATTTGCTTTCACTAGACTGTAGGTCCACGGCCACTTCATCCAACGCTCTTATGTTCTTAAAATCTTCCTGTCGAGTGTGAATTGAAAGCGCTTCAGACGATTCAGTGCGTGCAGGAAACTGAACAGATCATTCAAACTGATTCGCGAACCTGTTTAGACAGATCTGCCAACTTGTTTGAAGTCTTTGAACAGAATCGACTCAAAAGAGTGATTCATTTGTGAATTAAGCATCGCTCATGCCCATAAAAAAAGATACAGCACGCTTAGAATAAACTACGCATTTAACAACATGTATTGCATTAAAATAAAGTAACGAGAGGAACGTTGCCCAACGTAACGAAGTAAAAGTACCGTTTTTTTCATTAGAAATGTACTCGAGTTAAAGTACCCACATTTAAATCTACTCTTGAAAGTACAATTTCTCGAAAAAAAACAAACAAAAAAACAAGTAAATGTACTTCGTTACTACCCACCTCTCGTGGAGAGTCACTGAGCTTTCTCTTGGCAGTGCGTCTTTTTCCTCGGTGCTTGGTCACAAACGTTGCTGTGTGCACGTTTTGCGCTTCCAATGGGCCGGACTCGTTCGCGTCGGCTACATCATTCCCCTGCAAACAATGCAGTGTTGCTTCTGTTATTACAAATCTTCACATTTCGAACATATTATGTTTGACAAACAAAGATATTACTGACATTTTCCGATGTCTGCTGCTGTCGTTGTTTTGAGAAGTGCTCTTTTAAAGCTTTCAATAGTTTTTCAGCCTAAAAGCGATTAACCCTCTGGGGTCTAAGGGATTTTTGGGGTCCTTGAGATGTTTTGACATGCCCTGACATTTGTGCTTTTTTCAGTTGCTTATAAACATATTAATGGCAAAGGTGTAATTACACTATTTAGCACAAACAGGGCTACCATAATATGTGAGCAACATGTATGTATATGTTTGTATTTTTGAGAGAATATTGTTTATGCATGGTTTATTGAAAAAAATAACTTAAAGTTTCTGAAACAAGGCCACAAAACACAAACTAAATATGTGTCCACAAGACTTTTGACTAATAGATGTTGTCGCATAGAGTTTTTGCTTCAAAATGATCTGAAAATCATCCTGCCCTAATTCACATAAAACAATACATTGATTTAAATTTTGTAAAACACTTTGTTTGGAAAGGCAATATGTGAGGGGGCGTAAATAATGCTAATTCACACCTGAGAAGACAATGTCCTCTAAAATGAGCGCATAATGAGCTGTATAATGAGCCTTTCACACAGGCACAACAGGTGTGTCACTGGATACCAAAGAATGTGGGGACAAAAGAAACTATATACATATACACACACACACATATATAATATATATATATATATATATATATATAGTATATATAATATATATATATATATATATATTAGGGGTGGAACGGTACATGTATTCGTATTGAACCGAATCGGTACGGGCGTCACGGTTCGGTGCACGAATTTGCACGGAGAATACACGGTATAAAAATAAATAAAACTCTAAATAGCGATAAATTTCGCTCAATTCGCGTTTGGTCTGAACGCAGCATAATGAGCAGACTGCGAAGTCAATATTGCAATGCTAAAGTGTGTGTGCGCGAGAGAGAGAGGGAGAGGCGCGGGCGCGATCGAACTGTGTGTGTGTGAGAGAGAGAGGCACGAGCGCGATCGAACTTGTGTGTGTGCGCGCGAGAGAGGGAGGGAGAGGAGCGGGCGCGATCGAACCGTGTGTGTGTGTTTTTGTGTGTGTGTGTGTGAGTGAGCGATAGAGGCGCGGGCGGGCGCGATCGAACTGTGTGTGTGAGTGTGTGTGTGTGTGTGTGTGAGAGAGAGAGGCGCGAGCGCGATCGAACTGTGTGTGTGTGCGCGCGAGAGAGGGAGAGGAGCGGGCGCGATCGAACCGTGTGTGTGTGTTTGTGTGTGTGTGTGTGTGTGTGTGAGTAAGAGAGAGAGGCGCGGGCGCGATCGAACCGTGTGTGTGTTTGTGTGTGTGTGTGTGTGTGAGTAAGAGAGAGAGGTGCGGGCGCGATCGAACAGTGGAAACACAAAAACGTACTCCTTCATTTTGTTCATACAGGACATCATTCAAACTGCAAAGTGTTTAAATATATTTGTGTACACTCGCAATAAAACACAACATTGTGCTTTTGTCACACTCTAAACTCTTGTCAAACTGTAACCTACAACTGTCACCCAACCAAAATCACTCACACACACACACACACAGTTTTATTTTTAAGTTACACATTCTACATTGATTAAAAAAGAAAATCAAATGTGGTTTTTAATGGTAGTATTATTTTATACGGAAATCAATCAGATGAGAATAAAGTTAGGCTTAATTAAAATTAAGAAAAACAAATATATTGATCTGAAATATAGCACATTAATTTTAAATTCATTCAGGTACAATTACCAAACATATCACAAGGTCTTTTTGTCTTTTTATTAATTTAATTAATAAACTAATTAAATTATATAAAACTATTGTCAGTGCACTACAAATAAACTGGTTCTATGCCTTTATTAATAAAACTTATTTAAAAAATACAAGGCTTAAGACATTTATAAAAATGCCTTCTGCATTTTTGTTTTGCTTTTCACTCCATTGTACCGAAATCGTACCGAACCGTGACGTCTGAACCGAGGTATGAACCGAACCGTGACTTCTGTGTACCGTTTCCACCCCTAATATATATAATATATATATATATATATATATATATATATATATATATATATATATATAAATATATATATATATATATATAATATATATATAGTATATATATATATACACACAACACATACATGCACTGCCCTTCAAAAGTTTTGGGTCGGTAAGATTTTTAATGTTTTTAAAAGAAGTCACTTATGCTCACCAATGCTGTATTTATTTGATTAAAAATACAAAACAAACCCAGTAATATTGTGAAATATTATTTCAATGTAAAACAGCTATTTCTATGTGAATGTATAGTAAAGTGTAATTTATTCCTGTGATCAAAGCTGAATTTTCAGCATCATTACTCCAGTCTTCAGTGTCACATGATCCTTCAGAAATCACTCTAATAGGATGATTTGATGCTCAAGAAACATTTATGATTATTATCAATGTTGAAAACAGTTATTTACATTTTTATTTCAGGATTCTTTGAATAGAAAGTTCAAAAGAACAGCATTTATCTGAAATAGAATCTTTTGTAACATTAAACACTACCGTTCAAAACTTTGGGGTCAGTAAGTATTTTTATTTTATTTTTGGGGAAATAAAATAAATCAATACTTTTATTCATCAAGGAGGAATTAAATTGATCAAAAGTGACAGTAAAGACATTTATAATATTATAAAATATTCTATTTCAAATAAATGCTGTTGTTTTTAACTTTGTTCATCAAGGAATCCTAAAACAAATGGTACACAACTGTTTTCAACATTGATCATAATCATAAATGTTTCTTGAGCATCAAATCATCATATTAGAATGATTTCTGAAGGATCATGTGACACTGAAGACTGGAGTAATGATGCAAAAAATTCAGCTTTGATCAAAGGAATAAACAATATATTAAAATATATTAAAATCGAAAACAGTTATTTTAAATTGTAATAATATTTCACTATATTACTGTTTTGTGTTGAATTTTTTATGAAATAAATACAGCATTGGTGAGCATAAGTGACTTATTTTAAAAACATTAAAAATCGTACCGACCCCAAACTTTTGAACGCTATATATGTATATATATATAATCCATATAAGTCAAAAGCACATTTTTAGTACATAGTCATACCTGGAAACATATCCTGTTCAAATAGGCTATATGGGCCATTCTACAGAATTTGTTCAAAATTAGAGTTGGAAACATCTTGAAAAGAAAACTGTCTTTTCCCATAAATTTCTTATAAAGTATTCTTTTTTAAAGTACCCTTACATTGGAACAAATACTATAATAACATCTTAGTTGATGAGTTTTTGACCAAACATACTATATATTTACATATGAGCAGAAACTGGCTAACAAAAGCTTATTTGATGTCTATTTTAGAATTAAAACGTTATAATCTGTCCAAAACTACGAAATGTTGTCTTTAGTATTTCATCTGTAACATAAACACCAGCGCCCATCTGTGCCGTTAATTCATTCACACACAGAAACGTGATTAAAATTTAAACAGTCTTTTTGCGTTTACAGACACTATTCCATATCGCGATTAGAACAAAGCACAAGAATAAAAAACTTACTCTCAATTCTCGGCTAGATCCGTCGCTCCTCGAAATGAAAATAAACCAGCACATGTTCTGAGGTAAATGTCCCAGGATTATTCCTCACAGGCTCGCAAGATGACATAGTACATTAATCTGATGATTAAATTTGTCGTGTTATCGCGTTTATGAGGGGCGTTTACACGTTTGCATGTGTTGCTTCAGATCATTTGCGTTTGAATAGCGCGCGCTCTCCGTGGGCGTGTCACATTAGCAGAATAATGAGCTGAGAGAACTATAATGAGATCGGCTGACACCTCTCTCTTTTTTTATAGATTACATAAACATATTTATTTTAGTTTTGAATTAGATATTTTAAAAGTACAAACTTAAATGATTATAAAGATATATTGCTCATGCCTGGGTGAATAGTATTTGCTGAGTTTTGTTTAAGTTTAGAGACGTGCTCCAGAAAATAAGTTAACGGAGACAGAGAGGCAGAAAGCACACCCTGTTTATTTTCTTTATTTTACAAAAGCACAATGTTCTATTTTGATTGTAAGTGGACACAAAGTACACATTCAACAGTTTATTTTTTTATATTTCTTAAGTCTGTATGACCAAAAATGACAGAGTATTTTAAGTCTATTTTCCTGCTATGTGAAAAAAAAAAATCGAGCAAAACGCGCCGGCGCGTTTGTCAACCCCAGAGGGTTAAAATCGAGCATTTAGAAAATAGAAAACACACAGCCACAAAGAGTTCTAATCCTAATATGCGTGTATTTAATGCAGATAATTTAGTAATGTTACACATGGGTTGGCAGCATGCAAACAGCACTGCATCACTTATACCTTCATATTCGCTTTAATTCCAACTTCTTTAGCAAGGCGCTGCAATTCCGCATATTTAAGCGAGTCCAAATCCATATTGTGGAAAATCTTAAGGGGTGGTTTACTGCTTTTTTTCTTTGCATGATTGTGTTTATGGGGTGCAATATAACATGTCTTCGTGTTTGTTTGTTTTTTTTTAAAGCCTTTTTTCATAAATTTCACCTTTATTGTAAGCTGCTTTCTCCTGTCATTTGAACGACCGATTGACTTCCTGATTCTATGAAACCACTCCCTCAGAAACAGGCAATGGGCTCAGATTGGTTAGTTGGGCCGGTGTGTTGCAATTGGCTAAACTGCGTAGTGCACGTTGTCCGGAAACTTCACGCCCATTACCTTTACGGGTGAAAGTTGCATCCCAGATAGCAAGCACAGTTGGGCCGATTCCGGCTGAAATGCGTCACTGTCGGCATCGGTGAACCGATAATGGGCCAGATCCGAGCCGACTGTGCATAACACATCTGGCTGACTGATGGCTTTTTCTGTATGGGCCAGTATCGGCTGAAAGCAGTTGTACTCGTGTCAGGTCCATATTCGGTGTATTTACCATCGGCCCGAGTTCGTTTTGTCACAAGCGGGCCACTACTAGAATTAAGGAACTAAGCCGCCTGAAAAAAGGTTTTGGCGGTTAATTTAAATCCTGAGGGGATCATGCAGACGCAGACCAACGTTTTCGAGAGGAATCATTCAGCTGAAAAAAAAAACAAGTAATTTAATTCATTTATTGTTCTAGTGTTTGATGTTTTAACGGTCAAGATAATTTTTTTTTTTTTCTTATACAAACAAGTTTGTTTTAATATCTAGATGTTTGCGATGATAATTGTGTCTGTAACGTCAAATACCCATTCGGTCCCGTTTTGATGAGAAGGCCTATAGGCATACGGTCTCTTTTTAGGATGATTGTGTTTTTTTTTGTTTTTTTTTATTAGAAAAACTGCTGTGATGTATCCAGTGCACTGTAATATTAGCTAATTAAATGATATTGAGTTATATTCCATTTTGTTTGCTAAAATTTAGTCAGTCAATTCGTCTTTTTCAACAAGTGATTAGTTATCGAATCAAATCGGACTAAGTTAACGTTACGCTTTCGGCGCCGTATTTCTCTAAGGCAACTCTTTCTGATTTGATTCACTAACCTTTCAAAAGAGTCATTTATTTGTGAATCGAACTACACTGACCACCACGTCATTGCTCCATTACACCCGTGTAAGTTAACTTACACTCTAAAATTAAACAATTATTTTGTTTTAACACTGCTGTGGGGAACTCCGAAACCGAAAAGCGTTAGATACATAAGAGAAGCTGCCAAATGTGCAGCTTCTTGATTCATTGTCTTTGGCACGTCTTGTGTTCTTGAATGTAACGTAATCTGCTTTAGAGCAGGTGCACTTTAGAGTGAATGAAAATAATTAAAGCGCATCTCTGTATAACGTTATTAATGGCAGTTCTTAACATTTTTACTGCAGTGGGGATGTTAACGTTGATTATAAGCGAAAATAAACTGAAGTTTCATCTGAACGCACTGTTTGGAATCTGACACCAACACTTTTTACAGATATTTTGGTAACACTACAATAAGGTTTCATTCGTTAATATAAGTTAACTAACGTTACATTAGTTAACATGGACTAAGAATGCACAATACTTAAGCATTTATTAATCTTAGTTCATTTTCATTTTGACATTTACTAATACATTATTAAAATCAAAAGTGAACAGTTGTATTTTTATTAACTAATGTTAACAAAGATGAATAAATACTGTAACAAATGTATTGTTCATTGTTAATGTTAGTTAACAATAACTAGCTTAATTTTAACAAATGAGACCTTATTGTAAAGTTTTACCAATATTTTAAACTGCTGCGTGAACTTCTGGCAAAAACATTTGTCAAACCTATGTGCTTAAACTAATGCTTAAGATTTAATATCGACCTCACAATATCTATTCCTTTATTTAAAAGATACAGTTCAGAGAAACCCTCATGGCTAATGCTGCTGAAATGGAGATCGAGGGATGAACTGGCAGCAGACACAAGAGAAGTTTAAATCTATATTAAAAACACACCTGTTTAACGTAGCATAAACATAACACACTCTCACATTTCTATAATTTACATCCGTTGCTTACACCAAATGTACTTGTTACATCGTAAGAAGAATGGCATCTACGCTAATGTTAGTCTCTGTCTCATTCTTATCCCAAGGTTAGGCTACTGTAGTCAGCCGGATCTAGTCTGCATCCAGACCAGATGGTGGACCTCCAACCTAAGATGACCACAACAGCCTGAATGCCAGACGAGAACATCACAATTAGACGGGGCCTAGAAACAAACTTCTGTGAAGACCTCATTGACACAACAGTCCTCGGCACAGTCATCGGATCAGATCCACGAGAACCAGATCAGTTCTCCACACAGACCCAACGGCCAGCTTCAACTCCACTCTCATCAACGCCGGCATGATCTTATGACCCAACGGCCAGCTTCAACTCCCCTCTCATCAACGCCGGCGTGATCTTATGACCCAACTGCAGCTTCAACTCCCCTCTCATCAACGCCGGCGTGATCTTATGACCCAACGGCAGCTTCAACTCCCCTCTCATCAATGCTGGTGTGATCTTATTAAGGTAAAAGAGGAGCAAAACTCCAGAGCATGTAGATGTGAATTTGAGAACTTGTACAATAAATATTTGTACTTGAAAACCTGTTGAATGTTGAGATTCACTCGCAGACAATCACAAATCTGTATTCTGAATTTGAAGCTGCAGACAAGTAGTCACAAATGTGTAAAATGCCATTCACAGAAATACAATGACCATTCACATTCACAGTACAACCTCAATTAGGCATTTGCAACTTCTCATCTGCCAGTGCCATTTCAAATCTTCACGCATTGACTTTGCAACTATTTTCGCGATATTAGATGCGTAACTAACTTGTGCACTTGCAAACTGAGCCGCGGTGAGAGAGAAAGGCGGGGCAATTAAAAAAAATGCAATGGCAGATTTGGGAAGTTGCAAATACCTAATTGAGATTTTCACATTGGAGCTGTGAGTGTAAATTTTATTGTACAAATATTTATTGTACAAGTTCTCAAATTCACATTTACATGCTCTTGAGTTTTAATACTCTTTAACCTTGATGTAATCTTTTCCAATCTTAAAGCAGAAGCAGCTGAATAAAATACTCTGAATTATATCAATCCACAATCTGACTTGTGAAGCAGCCTGAATCCTAACACACACCATGTTCGTTTTTTGGCCAGAGGAGAACTGGCCCCCGACTGAGCCTGCTTTTCTTTCACTGATGGTGTTTGGGTTCTTGCCACTGTCGCCTCTGGCTTGCTTAGTTGGGGACACTTATTCTTAATGTTATTGATCTGCCTGCATTGACACCATTATATGAGAACTGAACTGAGCTGGACGATGACATCACTGTTTTCTCCAAAGCTGCTTAATAATAAAAAAATTAACTCTTTGTAAAATGTATATACTTTATACAGTTGTTATAGAGTTGTTGAACAGAACTGAATCAACACTGAACTGAATTCAGCTGAACAATGACACTATTTTCTTTTTAGAGAAGCTTTACAGCCAAATTGAACTGTTTGCATCATTGATCATTTTCCTGTTTAACCCTGTAAAGCTGCTTTTAAACAGTCATTACTGTATATAGCGATATATATTTAATGGTGACTTGACATTTGCAAAAGTAATTAATTTAGTGTTAAAGAGAGTGAAAAAGTTGTGAAAACTGTTTTTCTTTTAATCATATACAGCAAATAATTTACTTGTTATTTTGTGGTTTAAAAATTGTGTTGTTAATAAATGTTAATATATAGTGTATTTTGTTCATTGTTAATACATGTTTATATTAAAGAGTATTTGTTAATTTTATAATAAAAACTCTTAAATGGTTGAATTTGTGTTTCACTGTCTGCCAGTTTCTTGGCCACATCTGGCCCGGGGACCCAGCCGACTCTCAGCCAGATCTGTCTTTCAGTGCCTGGGCCATACCTGGGCCATATCAATAAGAGTCATTTTACAGGGTGTGGGCCACATCTGGGCCAGAGGAAGTTGTTTGAGTCCGTTTTCAGTGTGTTGGGCCAGTTTTGGGCCGGGGACTCAGCCAGAACTGGGCCAGAATTGAAGCAAGGGTGAGGCCCAGAGGTGGGCCAGACAAATCTTGCTATGTGGGATGTGCTCCGGTCAAATGTAAATAATGGTGTAAATACTGCCATATCAGTTTGAGCCAGAATTAGACCCAGAAAGCGACAATGAAGAGAGTCAAGCAGAACCTCCCCAAACACGGCTCTTACAAAACGTTTCTGAATGGTACATTTGTTTTATTATTATTATTCTATTATTATTATTATTATTATTATTATAAGAATTTCGATAAGCTCTTGAAAATGCTACTGCTGCTTGTTAGCTTTTGAGATACGGTTTTCTCCTGATTAAATATTTAATATAACTGAATAAATGACTGAGTAATACCGTTTTTTAAAGTTATTGTTTTATCGATATAATGAACCGTTTATCCATTCACAAAACTTAGTTTACTCGGTGTATCGTTTTCTTTAGGTGTACATGTGGCAACTGTGTTAAAATGCCATCAGAACGTGAAAACATCTGATAACAGCAGCTGAAGTTTGCTGTTGCGATTACATATAACTTTTTGAACTTTATACACATGTCTTATACACACAAAATAGCATCGAACTAACTGGCTACTATAAACAAACAGCGTTGGCATTGGTTTACGTTCTTGATTAAATCGAAAAATTACGTCATAAAGTATACATGGAAAATAAATTTACAAAATTAGTACATAATTACAGATTCAGGTCCAAAATGTTTGTACGCGTTTGTCATAGACACACGAAATAGCATAACTAAGTGGCTACTAAAGCCAGCGCTGGCATTTGTTTACGTCCTTGATAAAAACTAAAATTACGTCTAAAATTATACATGCAAATACATTTAAAATTATTAAGTCTTACTTACAGGTTGTGGCCCAACAACTGCTGCCTCTGGTTTTAAAGTTGGAACTGCTTCATGCTTTAGTAACAGTTTGTTGTTGAATCCGGCATTGAATTTGTGGAGATTCTGAAAGCTGTCTTCCGTAAAATGCGCAGCACAGAGAGCTAAATTACGATTGTAATTTTCTGGAACATAATCAAACATAAATTGTAGCCATTGTTGACGAACTACAGCGTCCGTAGGAAGCCCGAACACAGAAGACCTGACAGCTGGGTGAAAATAACACACTTTCGACGGCATGGCTACTGCTCTCCACTATAACTCTTCCTCTTCGATAAAGCCGCAGAAATATGGCCATGCCCCCTTTTTTGCATATTCCGGAGGGAGGGTTGATTATGGGTTAGTTACCTATAAAACCCGGGAAGTATCTCGTTGTAGTCCCATTCGAGTCGTTTTTGTTGGCATTAAACTTCCTGATTTTTAAAAGACGATATCTCTGCTTACGTTGAACTTTCAGCGCAGCAACTTTGCAGATACTGTTCATGCGCCAACAGCAACATTACACACTATTTAAAATGAAAAAAAGTGAAATCGCAATCAACCATCCCTTTAATGCCAAATGTTCACTTGAACGGCAGCTCTCCAGAGCATTCACCCGATCGCCACGATTCCTCAGTCAATCTCCTACAGCTGTTTTGTCGTGGCTTTAACTGTCTCTCCACACCAATCACTGAAACCACACACAGGTGTTTGTCATTTGCACTTGACCCACTTACGCCGCACCCGGTCTCCCAATCTTCTCTCCTGTCACAGACTTCGCTGGACCACGCCCCCCTGCCACAACCACAAATACAAATTTATTGTTCATATTAAATTAACAAATTTTATGAAATCTGAAATTATTTGTGATGTAAAATATTAATAATTTAAACTGATAAAAATTAGTTTGAAATAAACGCACTGTATTATGTCATTGGTTTCACATTGCGACACTGGTGTTCCTGCATGGCATATTGGTGTTCTGGCATCAGTTGCCCAGTTTCATAGAATATGATTTTTGTATCTACCTAACTGTTGCTGCATTCATTAGCAAGCATTTTAAGGATATGATCATTCAATTTTGATCACTCAACCTCAATTATTTCAAATGTTACAACAAAAAACACATTGGTAGAAATAGAAAAATGTCACATAATAGAACTTTACACATACCTAGTTAAAGTAAATTATTACTAATCAAGACAATTTCTTAATATTATATTAACTTTTTCTGTCTTTGATTATGTATGCAAATTAAATAGTCAAATTACATTCTGGAAAGCCTGAATTGTCATCTAAAATATAGGTAACACCAGTAACAAAAAGGCAGCCCAAGCATTTTTTAATGTAATGTAGTAAAAATATAAAAATACATTAAGCTGTTATTTAAGTTGATTTATAATGTTAAGAGGTTAACTATTATCTGACTAAGTTTTGGTATTAAAAAACAATTACATTTTTTGAAAGTTGTCTGTTCAAAAAGCCACCATTTTCCTAGAATGACCCACCTAGAGTTCAAGTCAATAAATGAATTAATGTGGTTGCGTCTGAAGGAATACAAATTTATTAAAAGGTTTAATTTAACTTCTAATACTATCATATATAAACTGAGAAAGTTCTGTAAATTGAATTTAGCATTCAGCTGTGGAGCACGAAAGTCCTGTCTTATTCTGTGTCTCTATATACAGCTGTCAGACGGGTTTTCTTTCTATTGTAAGTTAAATGAAACATGTTAGTGAAACTCTTGGAGACTCTCGCGAGCTTTTGTCTTAGCAAGAGAGAGTCCTGTCATTCCTGTTCTGGAGTCTCAGGGTTTGAATAGGTTTTTTCCCTCTCTCTTTTAATACAGGTTACTAAACCTGTATACGAGTTTCCACCATCACAATGTAATCCCTCCCTCTTATAATGTATATATATTACGATGTTTGACTCAAGAAGTCAGACGATGTTGGAATGACTGCAGCAACGACAAGCAATAAAGAACTTCTGCTTGGAAAACTTCCACCGTCTCCTGGTCTGAGCTTCTAACTTTTCTACAAAGAAAAAGATCACTACAGATGGTGCCGTGACCCGGATAGAATTAACTTCACCTGAATCCAGATTTGAAACAAAGATCTCAACAAAGACTGAGTTCCAGAACTTCAAGCCACAAAGATCTCAACAAAGACTGAGTTCCAGAACTTCAAGCCAAGATCTCAACAAAGACTGAGTTCCAGAACTGAATCTCAAAGAATTAATTTTTCCAGACGGAATCTTTTCCGTACAAACAACGATTTGGTGAGTTTCACTCTATTCAAAGAACCGCTGAAAGACCAGTACAAATTTTGTGCCTCTGCGCCGTCAGAGAACAGTTATCAGACAGCTGCAGTGTTTGGCTAACAAAGTTACCCTTTAAAAGTTTATTTTAAAGATGAAAGTATAGCCTCTACGTTGCTAGAGAAGGTATCCTCTAAAGTTAGGGAAGGTTAACATTATGTGTTAATATTGGTGAACCTCTGTTCAAACAGGGATGTGTTTATCCTCTAAAAGTTAGGAAGGTGAAAGATCCTTTGCATTTTCCTTTTAGAGAAGATTAGCGTAACGTGCTAATATTTTGTGTGTTACCCTTTGCTCTGGGCAAGGAAGGTTAACTGTGTTATCGAGTGTAGCCTCTTTTGATCAGAGAAGATTTAGTGTTTTTGTTTGTTTTATCCTCTAAAAGTTAAGAAGGTGAAAGATCCTTTGCATTTTTATTTTAGGGAAGATTAGCGTAACGTGCTAATAGTTTGTGATGTGTTGGTAACAAGGAAGTTTAACAATAGTTGATTTGTGTTAACAAGCGTACCCTCTGTGATCAGAGAAGTTTAGTGTTTGTTTGTGTGGTAACAAAGAAATCCACAAAATGATTAAGAAAAGTGCTAGACTAATCTCCACAACTAAAAGAGGTGGTCTTGCTACTCCTTTGTGGTCAGATAGCGAATTTAAAACACTGTTAGGAGAACAGATGGATCTAATAGTCACTGAAAAAGTTAGACAAGAACTAACACAGAAATTTGGTATTGATCCAGACAAAGTTTGGTCTATTGAAGAATGCAAGAAGGTGTTAGGTGCATGTATCAGAAAGAAAAACATGAAAGGCATAATCTGTTGCCATAGAGAATATAGCTTATCCATTGCACAAGAACAAGCTAGGTGTATTGATAAGTTAAATGAACAAAACAAACAATTGCACACTCAAGTGTCCTGTTTCAAGACAAAGGTGGGCCATAACCAGGCATCAACCAAATGTGACTCTGAAGACCAACAGTCAGATGAAAGCTATCCTGATTTACAGTCTTTCTGTAGACTAGAAAACACTAGAAATTCTGGTTTGATAGATAAAGATGTAAATGTAGTTGAAGTGTGTGGAGCAAGACAAAAGGCTCAGACTAGGGCAAACGGGGTTGATACAGTTCCATCTGCAACCCCCATACTGCAGCTACAAGCAGTCAAATTATCTTTAGGTCCTAAAGATATCGAGAGAATCGTTGAAAGTTTGCCATCAGTGCAAAGAAATTTTTCTGAGTTTAGGAGAGAATTGTCCAAAAAGATGCGGCTCCACGATATGTCTCTAGCTGAAGTCACCCAGCTAATATCACAGATCTTGACTGAGTCAGAATTCAATGATTTTGAAAATGCTGTAAACAATTCTGAGTTTCAAAATGCCAGAAAAGATGACTTGAGAGAGGGAGTTCTGAGAGTGTTAAAAAGCATTGTTGGACCAAAAGTGGACTGGTCAAAGATCACTAGTTGTGTACAGAAGAATGATGAAACTGTTAGTGAATTCACAGAAAGATTTTGTCAGTCAGCTGCAGCTTACAGTGGAATATCAGACACATCAGAGAAGGTGTTAAATGATAATGGCCCCTTAGCTCGTACATGGTTTCATGGTCTTTTGTCAGAGCATAAAAATGCATTGCCTTTCTTAGACTTCACATGGTCCACTAGAACTCTGCAAAGTAACCTAGACAGTTTAGCTACTTGGGAAAGAGACTCTGATGTCAGGGCAAGAGTAAAAATTGCAGCCGCATCGTTTAAGGTCAACCCAGAGAAGCAACAAAAACGCAAATGTCCTAAGAGAGAGGGCAGCAGTTGTTATTATTGTGGTAAACATGGACATTGGGGAAAAGAATGTAGAAAAAAACAAAAAGAATGCTAGAGAAACTAACAATGTAACTCAGCTTCTGCTCAGCCTGCTGGCTGCTCTGAAGCAGCCCCTCCCCTCGTCATTAAGCTTGTTGGGCAGCTGTTTTAGTTGTTAACCATTTGGGCTGTGAGTGCTTAATTTCCCCAGTAACTTACAACAAAGATGAAAGACTTATGTTTGTTTAATAGAACAAAAGGAAAGTGACTGTCTCAGTTTTCCTTTGGGGGACACTGGTTAAGTAAACTCACAGCCTTAAATGTTATTTTACAGCACAGGCCTTTCATCAGTAATAGTGTTAGGTCAGACTGTAAACGTAAAAAAGCCCTCATGCAGTGTCCACAATAATGCCGAATATTGTCTTACAGCGTGCACCTGTCACGAATCCGTCCTCATGTATGATGTCTGCTATGACTGAAGTTTTGTTAGAGGATGAAGGAGAAATGACTCACGATTGTGTTACGCTTACATATACACCTACGAGTGAAGTAAAAGAAACTCCCATAGAGAATTCAGAATTTGAGTTGTTCGTTGACGGTTCAGCTCAAGTCATTGAAGGTAACAGACGAGCAGGTTATGCAGTAACGTCCACCACTGAAGTGGTTGCTTCAGGTCGTCTTCCAGATCATTTTTCAGCTCAAGCTGCAGAACTAGTAGCCTTAACAAGAGCATGCACGCTAGCTTCAGGATCGGTTGCTAATATCTACACAGATTCCAGATATGCTTTTGGGGTAATTCATGATTTTGGTGTCATTTGGCAAACCAGACAGTTTCTAACTTCTGCTGGATCCCCCATTAAGCATGCTGAATTAGTGAAAGATCTAATGTTTTCCATGAAACTTCCAAAGAAATTAGCAGTGATCAAAGTGAAAGCACATCTCACAACTAATACTACGGAAGCTAAAGGTAATGCTCTTGCTGATATGGCAGCTAAACAGGCTTGTTTCTATGCAACTGTACAAGTGTGTTCAGGTAGTGCAGCACAGAAGACAATTATGCCTCCTGAATCAATAATTGATCTGTACAAAGACGTTCCTCCATTAGAACCAAAGTGGCATGGGCCACATCAAGTGATGTTGATTACAGCAGCTGCAGTATTGTGTCAGGGAAAGAAAACCTGGACTCATGTGTCACACTGTAAGGTTGTTCCTGCTCCAACAGGGATAGGATAGGACACGAACCAGTGGGGAGCCGAGGGAAGAACCGATTGCAACAGGCGTCGGGGGCCAACCCTTCGGTGAAGAATCCCTCATAGGCCTTCCCATCCATTAATCCATCCTCACCTCACTGCGTTCTTTAGGTGTCATAATTAAGAAATAGGGAAAGAAGGAACAACAATAGCAGACTCGGAAAAGTTTACCACCCTAGTGTTTGAACCAATACTGCTCTACTGTTTAGCAGACTCAGAAAAGTTTACAACCCTAGTGTTTGAACAAATACTGCTCTCCTGTCTTTTGTTTTCTCTCTTCCTCTGTGCAGATAACACTTGATGGCTGACCCGAGACCCATATGCACCGACCTCCTCGTCTGCGTATGAAGACATAACCTCAAGAAACAACTAGACCCACTTCCGAGCCAACTATCACAAAAGGATAAAGAAAAGAAAAAGAGAAAAATATACAACGCAGAGACTACGAAACCTTCAGTCATCCATCAACATGATCAAGATTGTCCTACTACTACACATCATGAAGATCGCACAAAGTCCGGACTCCAGAAACAACATATTCTTAGAGCTGATGAATATGTCACAAATGCCTTGTTTGCTGGAAAGAAAGTGTGCATGTCACATCCGAAGATGACTGCATTCCAGGACTCACTTGTGCACAAACATGGTGGTCCAACAAGACATTCTTGATCTTTCAGCAAAATTACACCAAGATGACTGAAGATAATTCTTCATGGTTCAGAAACTTGATTGATCACGAGAAAATCACAGTTCCAACCAGAAAAGACTCACGGACCCTAATTGCATGTTTTGTTTCTGTGTCAACATGCAATTACAGAAAAACAAACACAGAACATGCCTTATGTGCCTGTAACTATCACAAGTTGCAAGAATGAATTTTTAATTGTTTAAATTTGTATATAGTGTGGGAGTTATTTAGAACTCCCAAAGGGGGAATTGAAGGAATACAAATTTATTAAAAGGTTTAATTTAACTTCTAATACTATCATATATAAACTGAGAAAGTTCTGTAAATTGAATTTAGCATTCAGCTGTGGAGCACGAAAGTCCTGTCTTATTCTGTGTCTCTATATACAGCTGTCAGACGGGTTTTCTTTCTATTGTAAGTTAAATGAAACATGTTAGTGAAACTCTTGGAGACTCTCGCGAGCTTTTGTCTTAGCAAGAGAGAGTCCTGTCATTCCTGTTCTGGAGTCTCAGGGTTTGAATAGGTTTTTTCCCTCTCTCTTTTAATACAGGTTACTAAACCTGTATACGAGTTTCCACCATCACAATGTAATCCCTCCCTCTTATAATGTATATATATTACGATGTTTGACTCAAGAAGTCAGACGATGTTGGAATGACTGCAGCAACGACAAGCAATAAAGAACTTCTGCTTGGAAAACTTCCACCGTCTCCTGGTCTGAGCTTCTAACTTTTCTACAAAGAAAAAGATCACTACACGTCTTTTGAACTTGTGTGAGCAGAACAAGGACAAACTATAGCTAACAATGTGTAACAGCACTCAAAGTTTGCTCGAAAGCTCTTATGATATCGGTCCATGTGACTCGACACAGACTAGTTCAATTGCAGATCATCTAAGAGCAGTGACGGACAGAGAAATGTGTATGACTATAATTGCAGTGTTCTCCAATGCATGAGATGCTACACAGTGCTTGGAGACGCTATCGGCATCTGCGGGGAAGCCCAGAGTCTCCAGAGTATTATTTGTTTGAGTAAGTTGTAATTTACTTCATTTTAAAAGCATGCAGACTAAAACACTGTGCAGATATAGATTCAGTCATGAAAAGGTTTGTAAAATACACCAAACACGTGGGTGTGTGTGTTGTAGTAATCTCTGCAAAGACATTTTAATCTTTCCCTTTGCAGATGTTACTGAGGATGTGAGGGTGAATAAAAAGCAAGAGTTTGAAGGGCAAACTGGCTTATTGGTAAGATTGGTACATTGGTAAACAGCACGTGCGATCAATCATCTCCCTCTCATCTCCCTCTCTTCCCCACCTAGTAGAGCTGCAGAGTTACAGAGAGAGAGGGAAAAAAAAGGAGAGAGAACAAACACAAAACCCCAGCACTGCCATAACACAACCACGGAACGTAACACCTTCCATAGGTTGTTCCAGCTGTCACTAGATACAGGTGTCATTCCCAGCCTATGGAAACAATCCCTAATAGTGCCTGTGCCTAAAAACAATAGACCTAAGGAACTTAATGATCTGCGCCCTGTTGCCCTTACCTCTGCAGTTATGAAATGTTTTGAAAAAATAATTTTAAAACAACTTCTTCATGAGGTTTCACCTCTTTTAGACCCGAATCAATCTGCCTATCGTGCAGAGAGAGGTGTTGAGGATGCACTGCTATCTTTGATTAACAGCACTCATGAGCACCTTGAGCATGCTCAGAGCCTGGTCAAGATTGTGTTCATTGACTTCAGTAGTGCTTTTAATACGATCCAACCCCACCTGTTGGTGAGAAAATTAGTGCATTTAGGAGTAAATCCACAATTGATTTTATGGATCTATGACTTCTTGGCGGATCGTAGTCAGCAAGTCAGATTTAATTCATGTATATCTTCCTTAAAAATGACAAATACAGGGGCACCACAAGGGTGCGTTCTGTCGCCTATCCTATACACATCATACACCAATATCTGTCAAGCTTCCTCTTCAGCCCACACTTATTTTAAATATGCTGACGACACAGCATTGGTTGTTTTTTTAAAATCTGTCAATTCTTCTGTGAGTGGATTTCAGAGGGAATTGCAGGGTTTCACTCAGTGGTGTTCTGAGAATTTTCTCGAAATCAATGTGAAGAAAACAAAAGAGATGGTCATAAATTTTTGTAGAAACAAAATAATAGTTCCCCCTTCTGAGATCAATGGTGAATTAGTGGAGAGGGTCTCAACGTATAAATACTTGGGAATTGAAATTGATTCTAGATTAACTTTTAATGAATGTGCACTGAACAAAACTAAGAAAATGCACCAATGGATGTACTTCCTTAGAAAATTATATAATTTTAGATTAGAAAGACACATTCTTGTAATGTTTTATAAAAGTCTCCTCCAGAGTGTTCTGTCCTTTGGCCTTATCTGTGTGTTGGGCAACACGCATGTTAAACAAGTCACATCATCGATCATCTGGGTTTAGCCTGCAATGACTATATTGACAGAAATGGGAGATTGATAAACATGCTGAAACAATTAAAACATTCAACATTTAAAACATTAAAAAGTTCAGATTGTGATTATTCCTCTGCAAAGCAGCGTGCGCTCTTCTTTAAGATCATGACTGACTGTGATTGTACAGGCGATCGCCTCGTTCAGATAATGTTGCACAGTTAAAATGAAAAATAACACACATAGTAACATGTAAGTCTAAATAAACTGTTTTAAAGATTGACGTTTATTGTAAGGTTCAAATAAGTTTAATTTCTTGTCTAAACTGCGTCTGGCCATTATTTTCTGACAGCCACGCGGGGAGACTGGGCGGGGGGGATTTAAAGTATGTCCACCTGTGAATGCACGATGGCTGATAGCGTTTACATTACACTGAGATCCGATCACAATGCGTCCTCGACTCCCTCCGGACCTGGACACGCTGATCAGAGAACATTCCCATCAGAAGCGTGTTTACACTTGTGTTTCAGTGTGTGTGTGGACAACATCCGGATACAGGTCGCATGTTAATGCCAAGTGTAAACGCAGCCACAGTCACAGGCTCCTCTAAACCCAAACTCTGAAAGAGGTTCCAGTCAGTACAGGAGAAGCATCCTTTTAAGCTTTCAACACCATCATTGTTCCACACAGATACAGTTTTAAATGGTAAATGGACTGCATTTATATAGCGCTTTCATAGACCCAATGGCCACCAAAGCGCTTTACATATTGCCTCACATTCACACATTCACTCACTCATTCATACACCGACGGCGGTGGTGTCAGCCATGCAAGGCGCCATCCAGCTCGTCAGGAGCAGCGGGGGTTAGGTGTCACACACACACACACACACACACACACACACACACACACACACACACACACACACACACACACACACACACACACACACACACACACAGCTGGGGTTAGGTGTCTTGCTCATGGACACCTCGACACTTGTTCAGGTGGAACCGGGGATTTAACCACCACCCTTCCGGTTTGTAGACAACCTACATGAACCACTGAGCCACTGCCGCCCCTATTTTAGTTTGTGGTTTACTGCTTTTAAGCAGGGACTTATATGTAGGAATGAAATGAACAGCATTATGATCAGAGGAGGCTAGTGGCGATTTAACCTGAGCTGTATAGGCATTCTTAACATTCCCATAACATTTGTCCAAGATGTTTTTGGCTCTAGTATTACAGTCCACATATTGATGGAATCCAGGCAACACAGCTTCAGGTGTACAATGATTAAAATCCCCTAAAATAAAACCAGGGGTACTGTCCCAGTCACCAGCTAATCTCCACCTCCTCACTACATTTCCCATCATCCTCTCCGGCTCACACCTGCACTCCTCCACCATTACCCGCTCCTGCCAGCGATTATCACCTTCACCATGTTCACCTGTTATCACCTTGTCTTCATTGTTCATCTGTGTGTTTCAGTTCCTCTCTGTTCAGTCTTCACGCTCGGTTATTGCTTGTGTTTGATGCACACTGTTTCGTATGTTGTTCGGAATAAATCCTTTTATTATTTGTATCTTCGTTGTCTTCATCATCCTTTGGGAACTGAGCGTTACAGGTTCGTCTTAATTGTCTGTGAACACAGTCTGCTGTAAGTTTAGCTGCATTTGCAGCATTCCCACTGTGTGGAATATAAACAGTACATATTAAAATGTTCCCAAATTCACGTCGAAGATAAAAAGGCCTAAGGCTTAAACATAGCCTACCAGTTCAGTGTCTGAGTCACAGACCAGCTCTCTCACGGAGAATTGCCCCAGTAATGTGAGCCACGTAGGCCTACATATGACAGATTATTTTAGCATGATGTATTTCCCATTGATAAATACAGTGCAAATAGTTCCGTCTCTTTGGATAAAAGGGAAGTGGAAATAAAAATCAATAATAGGCTGAACTGTAACATGATAATATGTTCATAACATTTACCACTCTCGTCTTTTATTTACATCAAAAGGTGTGTGTGACACATGTACAGTATAGGCCTAAATAATTTTGAAAATTGATTAGAAATAAAGTTTATATTTATAAATGTAAGCATGTGTAGCCTACTCAGTTCACATGAAAAGAACGAGACAGAAAAGAGAGAAGCTAGAATCAGTGAACGTACAGAACGTACAAATTAGCAGGGTTTGGGATTAATTAAAATCATGTCAGTTGAAGAGCACGGCATACCTTTAAAATGTTATTAGTTTTATTATAAAACTAATACAATTTTATTACATACTGAATTGGTCGATGTTTCTCTGAGTTCTGTTTATTATGTTGGCTTGAGAAAGCCAGCATATATTTAAACATTATTATTATTTATTATTATTATGAGAAATTGACTCCGCCTAGAACTTTAATGCTTCCCCAAACTCTGCTCAGACCTTCAGACTGGTCTGACTCGCTTATATCTTTTCTAACTGGTCAGACTTACTTTCAAAAGTAAGCCAAAATCTAATTTTTCGTTTTTTAAACTAAACAAAAAAACGAATAAACGAACTGGTTTTCATTTCTCGTTATTCCATTCCAAACAGGAAATCAAATGACCAAAAGATACACGGACCTCAGACCTTTCTGACAATGTGTTTTGTCAAGACTAGAAAAGGTTTTGATCATAAATTATGATGGGCAATGAAAAAGTATGGCAAAGTATGTGTATGAATTCCGCTACCATTTTTTACCATTAAGTGACATCTCAACCATTTGGTAGAGGCCAATATTTTAAAAAATTATGGGATGTGTTGAAAAAAAAAAAACATTGAGTGTGGTTACTAGTGGTTACTAAGGAGATAAGAAATGCAAACAAAATTTTTTTTCCATCACTTTTTTTCAAAGGGTTAATGAAAACAACACACAGCCTTTCCAGTAGTGGAGAAATGTGTTTTGTGTGTTCATCTGGTAACATGGAGCGGGAGAACTGCAGGGTGTCTCTGCTTCTCACACACACTTGTGCTGGTGCTCTTCCTCTTGGGAGAGTGATGACCCAGTCAGAGGACGAGAGGACAGTTAGTGCGGGATTGGAGCTGCTGAAGTCCTGATTGACGAAGGATGGCTTTGGAGGGCGAGGTGAGGCAGGCCGTGTGTGTTTCTGACAGAAGACTCAAAGGCAGGAAAGGGAGCTATAACCCAGGGCTTTCCTGAAGCCACGGCTGCTCTGCACATCTCATCTTCTGCAAGCTGTGTGGAGGCGGTTGTGGAGCAGAGAACACAACATTGAGATGAAGGAGCGGCGGACACTGTTCAGCACAGTAGAAGACATGCTTTACGCCAGTGAGACGAGTACAGTTGAGTTGCTGAACCAGCAAGATCTGGACAACCCTTTGACCAACAGCTGGAGAGAATAGTAGACCGGTAGAGGTCGCATACATGCTTTATTAGCAATTCTGATATGTTCACCCTCCAGAAGACTGTTTTGAGGGATTTATTGTTTTGAATTAATTTTTTGTCTTAACTCGCTACAGAGACAAGAAGTTCCTGACCTATCTACGGGTTCTTTACCATCCACGTGAGAGTTTGGCTCTCAGCTATAGGAGAGACTTGCCAACACGTGGCGACCAAACACACATCTATGTGGAGATGCAATGCGTGTTTTAAAAGACAAAATACTTCAAAGGACAAAAGCATTCAAGCTCCCTCCATTATTCCAGCTTTTCATCCCCGACTAGAGATGATCTATGAGGCATGAGTGACAGTCTTTGAGAGACTTTGAGCTTTGTAAGTTTGCAGATCTTATACATGCAAGAAGTAAGTACATTTAATTTATAAAGCACATTTACACAGCATAAAACTGACCAAAGTGCTGTACGGTGAATAACTAAAAAGAGAAATAATACAAAAAACACATAGGATCAATTGTCATAATTATACAAAACATGAATAAAAAGGAAAGCTTCCATATCAGGGCACACAACACAGAAATACAGAGAATGAGCAGGAGTACAGGGTTAGGGAACAAGGAAGGCCAGGGAATAAAAGTGTGTTTTTAGCCTGGATCTGAAGGCATAAATGGAGGGGCAGATGTAATATCCAGGGGGAGCTGGTTCCACAGACGTGGAGAACTGCAGAAGCTCTATCAGCCCTCTGAGCCGTGAGCGGCACAAGCAGGAGCCCTTTGTGTGAGGATCTCAGTGACCTTTGAACTGAGTACGGCTGTACAAGGTCAGTGACACAGGTTGGGCCAGCCCATTAAGTGCCTTAAAAACAAACAATAAAACTTTGAACTGAATCCTAAAAAGAACTGGGAGCCAGTGCAAGGAGGCCAGAATGGGGGAGATGTGCTCACGCCTCCTGATAGTGAAGCAGATTAGTAAAAAAATCGTTCACTTTGGTATAGAAGCATGAAATTTGGCACAGATACTCTCTAAGGGCCACTATTTTGGAAAAAGGCGTTGGCCACTCAAAAATTCAATGTGGCGGCCAATTTTCAAGATGGCCGCCATTGCCAAAGGCAAAGCCCCAACTTTTGTCCCCAACCCGCATCTCCTCCCACAGCTTTTGTCACAGACCCACGAATGAGGCATCAAATCGTGCGGATTATTCGGAAATGGTGTGCTATGACTTTTATAAGTGATCGGGGGTACGATGTTCGCCCCAGGGGCGAAAAGGCGGCCGAAAAATCCCATAGACTTAACATTGCGACAAACTTTGACGATTCATAGCTCCGAGCGAGGATTTCGCAGAAACGTGCGGTTTACCACATTTGAAGAGGCTGGCAGGCTCTGTAAGAACATACCTCACAATGGGGTAAAAGTTGCACCCCTGGGGGGCAGGAGCTGCCCAAAGTTGCCCCATTGACTTACTATGGTGTAGGATGACCCATGAAATTGTCACGTGATGAGGAAAATAAGGAAGACGAGGATTCAAGTGCAGGAAGGTAAGTTTAATTAAATGACTACAAAACAACATGAAAACTGAAAACTGCCCCATAGGGGAAAACCAGAGAGCTATCAGGCAGACACAGGAAACACAAGGGAAACAGATAATAACAAACCAACACAGGACTGCAAACAGAAGGAGACTAAATAGGGAACAAATGACAGAAGGTAACAAGCAAGACAGGTGAGGGAGATAATACCATTAACAGGTAACGAGATGGGAGGGGCTGACAATAGACAGGAGAGCACATGGCACAAAGGAAACACATGACAAGCCATGTGCTCACAATAAACAGAACTAGAACACAAGAACATGACAAACCGGGAATGTCAGACCTCTGTCACCAACTAAGATAAGACCAGACAGAAGTGACAGAACCCTGACAGAAATGGGCAGTCATACACATTGCATAGGGATTTTGTATTGAACATAGCTCTGGATCACAGTGTCATAGAGACAAGGGGACGGGCTCATTTTACTCAGACGACCAATCAGTCTCTCAGGATCATTGTGAAGCTATTAAGCCACGCCCCAGCAACCATTTACAGCACCTTAGCAACAAGTTCCATTGACTTCCATTGAAAGAGATAAAAGGGATATCTCTGGATAGAAGTATCATAGAAACATGAGTGTGGTCTCGTTTTACCCGGGGCAGCAAACATTCAATCATGAATTACCTGAACACTTCTAGCCCCTCCCTAGCAACCATTGTTGAGCACCTTAGCAACCAAAATCAAAGAGGTATATCTTCCATTCTGAATGTCACAGAGACATGGGAGTTGGTTTATATCATTCATAGTGACACGCAGCCTTTAGAGTTTCATGATAGGCAGCTGCCAAGCCACTCCCTAGCAACCAAAGAGAGTACCCTAGCTACCATTTTGCAAGACCTATACTGCCCTACAAAGGCAAAAGACCTTAACTCGCTAGAGTGTGGAACTAAGAAAAATGACTTTAAAGATTTTTAGTTGTCCCGCCAAATTAATTATAGGTAGGACACTGGAAATCTGGCAATTAGATGTCTAAGTAATGAAAATTATCTACATAAAAAAATCTTGAGCTCAAACTTGACTTTTGACCACTATTTTAAAGTTACTGTACTCTGCCTTTGTATTGTCAGCAAAAAGTGAAGTCATGCCAAGCAAAAGACAGTAACTTCCACATTATCAATATTTGGTTGCTGATCACCATTAACAAAATCATTATAGTAACACCTGTATAAAATCTAGTGATCATGGCATTTATTTTGAATGATTTACAATTACTTATAGCCATCTACTTATTGTGCTTTGGTTGCATTCTGGTGGCCCTATTAATTCATTAGACATGACAAAATACTTCCGTAGCGGTAAAGAGTAGGCTATCTTCAAGTGGTACTGAGTGGCATAAGACTTGCTAAACACGTGTTCAAAATGATCACGATAAAACAGATCCTCGCGTACATTCGACCCGGAGACTGGTTTATAGCGGTGGATCTGAAAGACGCATACTTTCACAGACGCTTACCGAGATTCGTGTTCAAGGTGTCACGCTCCTCGTCCGTTCACGAAAAGTAGCCTATGCAGTGCTTTCCCCCTTGAGACTCAGTAGGGAGCGCATTCTGGAATACCTAGACAACTAATGCATTTATAGCACAACCTTCTGTGTTCTGCGTCTTTTCAGTATGCAGTGGTTTCAGCTGCCTGTCTGCCCTATTATTGTGCTTGTGCACTTCGCTCGTCCCGCGGATTTATTCCAGACGCTGTGATTGTGTAACCTGCTTGTAACAGCTGAGCTGGTCTGATGTTGTATGCACCAGCACTTGCTTCATTATGTTGTATGCACCAATATACCCTTGTTGCTTCATTATTATCACTCCCTGTGATGTATTAGTCCCGCGTTGGCTCGACCGTGTTCAGGGCGGTGCTGAAGGCGCCGGCGAAGTTTTGGCACTCTGCCAGCTAGATGCATGATTGCTGATTGATGCATGATTGTTTCAACCAGGTCCGGTACCCGAACTGGGTGAGGCGGGGCTTTAGTTCTTTGTTGTATTCACCTGCTACGGCATGTGTAACACTTTTCTGTCAACTCTGCATATATCCTTCGCGATCGATATCACACGTTTGTCGATGGAGCGGGTTAAGAGCATACTATCTGACCGCATTAGTGCAGGACAAGGCTCTGAGGACATCAGAAGTTACAGGGACTGATGGCAGCTGTAAGTACACAGGCCAAAAATGTGCCAAAAATATCAATAATTCATTTTCAACCAAAAACGAAGTTACGGTCTTTTGCCTTTGCACGGCAGCATATCTCTGCATCAGAACATCGTATAGAGATGGGGGTTGGCTCTTTTGACTCATGCTATACATCCTAGCTGTGAATAGCTACATGCTAATAGCGATTAGGTAAGTGCTAAATCATGCCAAGAAAATGCTAAGAACTCCAATAGTGACCATCTGTGACAACTACTAACCACCTAGTAACACCATAGCAACCACCCAGAATACCCTAGCAACACCATAGAAACCACCAAAAAACACCCTAGCAACTGCCTAGCAACCCCCCCAGAACACACTAGCAACCACCTATCATCACCCTAGCAACCACCCAGAATACTCAAGCAACTGCCTAGCAATGACCTAGCAACCACAGAATACCCTAGCAACCGCATAGCAACACCATAGCAACCACCCAGAATACCCCAGCAACCGCCTACCAACACCATAGCAACGACCCAGAACACTCTAGCAACCACCTAGCAACCACCTGAACACATGAATAAGCCATATCTCGGCACCAGAACATCGTACAGACATGTTTGTTGGCTCGTATGCAATCATGTACCACACCCTAGCAACCGAGTGGCGAGTTTTGCCACTGCAAGCACCCACTCACATTTTCTTCTGGAAATGTACATTCTATGGCCAACTTGAAAATGGTCGCCATCTTGAATTTTTGAGTGGCACACACCTTTTTCCATGATAATGTTCCTTGAAGAATATTTGTACCAAATTTCATGATAGCATCACCATTTGAAAAAAATATGTAAGGATTCAAGAAAAATGGCGGCCATCTTGAAAAATGGTTGCCATCTTGAATTTTTGAGGGACAAGCACTGTTTTCCAAAAAAACATTCTGAAGAGAGTATTTTCACAAAACGTTATGCCTACATGATATCACTGTTTGAATGATTGACATAATGAGCATTTGACAGAAATAGCGGCCATCTTGAAAAAATTGCCGCCATATTGAATTTTTGGGTGGCCAACGCCTTTTTCCCAAAAAATGACCCTTGGAGAGTATCTGTGCCAAATTTCATGCTTCTATACCAATTTGAACGATTCTCTTGAAATATGCCATTAATCTGCTGCACTATGAACAGATACATAACACACTAAAGAAAAAGGAAACATGAAAACACATCATATGACACATTTAATACATTAATACAAATGTAATACAACTATTATTAAAAATATGATGTATACACTCAAGCTTCCATTGTTTGTTTTCTAAAAGTGAGCTTGAACTGTTTTTTCTTCTCATAATTATGAAAAAATAATCTTTCATTAGTGTTTGTCTCCCTCTGCTGGTACAACACAAACACATTCAGGCTCTATATTTACTCTAAAACTCAAATATGTTTGAGTTCATACTGTGCGTTTATACAAATAAAATGGTTAATCTATGAATGAGAAACTGTAATTTGCTGTGAAATAAAAGGTGTTTCACTGCCGCCTCATCAGGTCTGTCAGAGGATCGTTGAAATCTAAATGAAGTCTTAATTTATAACAGTGAAGTCACTGTATCTTCAGTCTCTGTTGATTCTGTTGACTGTGAGTCTCTGTAGTGGATCCTTATTCACCATCAGATGATCATCAGAAGATCAGACTGTCATCTATAACCTAAAATAAAACACACAAACAGTCACAAATACAGTATGAGATATTACATCTGTCACATCTTTTCATAAGAAAACTAAGTAGATAATCTATATTAATTCATTCTCAAACATGATAATATAGCTTCTATCTGATGCTCAAAGTCACTTTACAAAATCAAAAGCACATGAAAGTTCACTTTCACACAACGGACAGCTGATACAGAACCAGCAGAAATGATCATTATACTCACTACAAATTTAATATCAGTTAATAACAAACAACCCAAATCTCAGATTATCACACACATAAGGCGTCTTTACACAGAAAAAGCGGCACAGAAACCAAATCTGAAGCGGATTAAAATCACAAAATGTGCATTTACACAAAATGTTTATTGCTTCTCTGATGCGGCATAAATGGAATATTTATCTGATGCACAGGAAATAATACTTTGAACATTACTATTTTAAAACTACAGTTTTAACAATGTGTTATACAATGAATTTAAAAATAATTAACAAAGAAATAAAACTCGAGATAAATAAAAATACAGAATTTTAAATTATGCTATAGCTATCTCACGCTTTGATGTTTGTCATAATTCTGTGGTACTGATAGCTATTTTCTATTTCTTAATAAAAGTGTTCCAGATGGAACAAATGCTACAAAGAAATTATGAATTATTACACCGGGTAGATCACCGCAGGATTAAAAGAGCTTTTTTTCTTTCTTTTTTTTCAAAAAGCCAGAAAGAACAATTATGCTATCGTTAGCGTTTCAGGCAGGTCGTGTGTGTGTGTGAAATATCGTCCTCAAGAAGATGATTTTTGGAATATAATATAACACAGTGACGGTGAATAAGCATTTACCGTATCTGAGAGAAATGTAGCGGTGCGTTGATCTGCCAGTCTCTTCAAAGGAAGATTACAAACGGCGAAAGACAATTGATTAAATGTACGCAGATGATGCAGTTGTTTTTGTGAGTGGCAAAAGTGTTGAGGCAATTACTGAGCAGTTGCAGCAACATATTAATTCTGTGTCAGTATGGTTTCAAAACTCAGGACTAACTCTAAATCTGAGTAAGACAGTGTCAGTTTGTTTTGCTTCCAGATCACACCCCATGGAAGAACTGCATCTGACAATTAATGGTCAAAGAATTGCCCAGGTTAAAGAAGTAAAATATCTGGGATTAATCCTGGACTCCCATTTATCATTTGAAAGTCATGTCAAAAAAATCACTAGAACAGCCAGGGCAAACTTGTATAGTTTTAGAGTCATTCGGGACTGTTTAACATTTCGTGCGGCAAATACATTTATGCACGCAATGATTTTTTCTCACCTCAGTTATTGTATAACCTCCTGGTCACAGGCAACAGACACAACAGTCAGGCCTTTAAGATTGATTTACAACAGAGCTTTAAAAATATTGGATAAAACATCTGTTAGAACACACCATTGTGGAGTATTGCAGAGGTTGAACTTTTTTAATTTTGAAAATTTTATTAAATTTTGTAACTTGAAATTAATGTATAAATGTTTGCACAAACAAGCCCCTGATGTTCTTAGACGTCACATAGTCCCACTTCGATCAGTGGGCTCCATCACACGAGGAGCTGCTAATGGAAATGTGAAAGTGCCCCTTAGAAAAAAGACCTTTGGACAATCGGCTTTTACGTTCCAGGGTGCTAAGCTCTGGAACTCCTTGCCCATCGAGCTGAAACAGGACTTAGATCTGGGGGCTTTTAAAAATGAACTAAAGCGTATTTTAAAAAGAGATCAAGTATGCAATCATTGATAGTTTGCGCTCAAATGCACATTTCTTTATGTAATGTCAGAATTAAGTAGTGTCCTGTAAATGTAAATGTATTCTTTTGTACTTTCTGTATGTACTTGTGTGAAAAGCCCATCTGGGGACGGACATTGCAAATTAGCCTTGGCTATAAATGTTGTAGTGTGGTGCATGTTGATTGTTCCCACTTGTCCCTATCAAATAAATAAATAAATAAATAAAAACAAACTTTTTTAAATCTCAACAGCGAACTTGGAATTAGTGTTAATTATTCTTTGATTAGAGCTTTTATGTATTGTTTATCTACATGTTTGTTCATCTACAGGCATGCTAAACATGGTTCTGTGTTTGATTTGGCTAACTTACTGTAGTAACGTTAAAGCCAATATTTAGTGTTCGTTTTTGGTTAATAGTTCTGGTGACAGATATTTGGCTACAATCGTTCTAAAAATACAAAAGTAACGGTGCCATACAGTCAGTAACGATCACTATAGATCCGCAGTCTTAACTAAAAAAAAATCCCTTTGAGGACTGTAACGTTAGTATAATTTGTTAGAACGATTATATGAAACTTGTTTATGAATATGAAGCTTATTTTTTGTAATACTATAATAATTAGTACAATTTAATTACAGCGTATCTAAAAAGAAATGAGACAGAAACAACAACAAAAAACAAACCTTTCTGAAACGTCATTTAACAGCCGTTCTTGAACAGGTTCTGCTCGATCATCTTCACTAACATTCTCTGGGTCCGATTGACGCCATTGTTTATAATACACCAAAGCACAAACTACCGGTAAAGTTAAGGGGCGTGACGTTTCCGAAAAACGTGCACTAGGCGGTTAGCGAATCACAACACACTGGGCCAGCTAACCAATCTGAGCCCATTGCGTATTTTTGAGGGACTGGCTTCATAGAACCCGGAAACCATCAGACCGTTTTTACAAGGAGGGACAGAGCAGTGTAGAATAAAGGTAAAATATTGAAAAATAATGCAATTTTTTAAAAACTAAGCATGAACACATTACAGTGCACCCCACAAACACAATGAAGCCTTCGAAAAAATGTGTTTTACCACCCCTTTAACTATTGGAGTAATTGTTGATATTTACAAGAAAAAATTGAATGAAATAAATAAACAAATTGTCACCTTTTTTGTTGTTGTTCAATATCAACCATAGTTATAAGGATTCAATTCAATTCACAATAAATGAGCAATTTCACTTGAGTCTGTTGTCCGTTCATTCAGTTGGGTGCACCCTCTAGGCCAGTGCTTCTCAATCTTTTTTCAGTAACATACCCCCATCACATTTCTTCTCAGCCAAGTACCCCCTGACCGGCTCCAATCATTTGAGATAAAAATAGAAGCTATGACTACGATATAGTGATGTGCCATCATTATGAGATTTAATAAACATTGTAAATGAAAAACATTTGCAATAATAAACATTTGCAATAATAAACATTTACAATAATAAATTGGGGGAAACTCCTTTCCTCGCATTTATTGAACCTTACATGTAAAACCAAGGGGGTAATCCATCAGCCGGAAACTGAAGCCTCTCTGGGGGCCGCCATTGTAGTAGACCATCACCTGCTATTAGCATTCCATAGGCCTATGTCACGGAAAAATTGAAGACCGGAAGTACGTCTTTTAGTAGGGATACGGCTCTTCCGGTTAGCTTTTTACAATGGACTCAGCACCAGCCTGAACACCCTCCGCTACTCCTAGGCGTGTGTTAACACGGTCAAAAACTGACCGACGACGGGGCTGATTATCCCCCCAGTTATTCCAGAGAAACAGGGTTGGTATAGTATTAGCTTTAAGTCTATTCCGACCACTTTCCAAGACGTATATGCTCTCCTTTTCAAAATGCAAACGAAAGTGCTGCCCCGGAGAATATTAAAAGAAGGCCCCTCATCCCTCCTTATTAACCTAAACCAAGACTTGCGGAGTGTTTCGTCCTTCGGGAAAGCATGAAAGCTGAGGTATGGCTGTCTACGTCCTGATGCAGAGCAACCCGGTACACTACAACAACAGCTGCCGCTCGCCAGTAAGGTAAACGTTTCTATGGTAACAGCGAGTTGGACCAATCAGCAGACGTTGCTGCTACGCTTAGGATTGTGGGTAGTGTAGTTTTTTTTTCCATAAGATCGCGGATAAAACATGTTTTTCTTAAAACAAGGTTGATTTCATACGAACTTATAGCTTCTACAGGAGCAAAAACCTTCGTTTCACAACCTCATAGCTCGTGGTCAGTCTACCTCGGATGGTTTAGACATTATGGATGATAATCTAAATCCTTATCGAGAAATACTGTTGACCGGAAGTTCTGAATCCCTACTCCGCGTTCCGGAAGCAGGAAGTGTGACATAGGCCTATTGACTCCCATTCATTTTGGCGTCAATTTGACAGTGAATAACTTTACACCTGAGGCGTCCAAAGACTTCATTTGTCCATTATTTATTTCTAAAGAAACACGACAATGTATAAAATGCTCCATTCCTTTGTATCTTCCGTTGTGGCCTCGTAGAAGCCGTTTTTGTAAAAATAGGCTAACGATTGCGTCATAACCACTAGGGCTGGTCCGAATACCATTTTTTGAGCTTCGAAGCTTCGGTTGTTATGAACATTGAATATTCAAAGCTTCGGAATCTCTATATGTCTGTCTGTCCGTTTGCATTTTGATTATTTCGAGAACCGTTCATACAAACAACTTCACAAGGGAGTGCAGTGTTGTATTTGGTGCAATATAGATAGACAGGCGAGACGCGACACGTTCAGAATTAATAAACTTTTAATAAACTACAGAACAGCGTGAGCGGTAAGCGGCTCGCCTCACGCGAGCAGAGCTTATATGCTACGAGAACGGACACTGCACTAGTAATATAAAACACACACACACACAGGTCTGTTAACTTAAGCAATATTTTTAATAAGGTAGTCTAATATTTTTCTCACTAACAAATTACTGACAAAGTAGGGTAGATTTAAATAAAGAAGCGGCGCGCCTCACGCGAGAAGGGTTTATATGCTCCGAGAATAGACACTGCACTAGTGATATAAAACACACACAGGTCTTTTAACTTAAGCAATATTTTTAATAAGGTAGTCAATCGTGACGGTCATGACGTTCAACTCATGGGCGGTTTAACTGGGGCACGCGACGTGACGTGACGTCCCAGTAAAATCTCAAAGTCTCCTATATTTCGCAGTAGATTAATTTAGATTGATAATAACGGGTAAAAAGGGATAATACATTTTGTTTCTATTATTCTATTTTCCACAATGTCAAAGCAACGCAGCTTAATCCAAAATACAAGCTCAGGCATGAACTTCTGTCCATACAAACTCCACTGTTCTGCGCTCTAGCCAGAGAATACTTCCACTGCAGGAACACTTTTAGTAGTCCAAGAAGAAGCAAATATATTTATTAAGTAGCTATAACGAAGTTATATGCTAAGTATTATATTTCACCAGATTTTATAGTGTAAAACATATTCAAGCACGAATGAGAACCGTTTCGAGGGGGATGCCAGGTGTGCAAAAAACCAAACAAACAAAAAAAAACAACAAAAAAAAAAAAACAAATGTCATCAATGTCACATTTTCAAATCGAATACCAACCCACCGAACGAATATTCGAATATTCGAGTCCAGCCCTAATAACCACACGACTCTCTTGTCGCATAGTAGAGAAATTACTGTCAGACAGGTTGCTCACGTCACATCTACGTCGTCAAGCTCAGTTTGAGCCTGTGCAGTCGCTCAGCCATCAGGAAGTGAGTGCTTCTAATGGGCTTCACGTTTCTCCGTTGAAATCAAGGGGGTCGCTGTGTCCATTTCTTTTACTGTCTATGTGTAAAACGCATTGCAACTGTACAGCGAGCACATTGAGTGACGGCTCACTCATTGGCTGTGCTGCGGCAACTGCACATCCAATGGCGAAGGCGCCTCTCAATCAGCTATCAGCGCATAGACACGCGTCAGAGCACCTATAAAGGGAACCCGAATTCGCCATTATAGCAGGTTTAAATCGACTGAAGCGACAACTTGCCATGTTACTACAGTGCGGCAGGCTACGCAATTCTCGTTCCCTACTCTCAGGGAACCGAGGTTACGTTAGTAACTGAGTACGTTCCCTTTCGAGAACGGTCACTTCGTATTGCGTAGCTTTTCGCCAGTGGGGACGCAATGTAAAACGCCGCACCATGAGTAACTTTGTTGCCGTGAATCCCATCAAAACATACCCCTCCTGATATTGACAGTATTTTGTTGGCTCCACTTTGGCTTTCTTTTTTTCTTCATCCTCCCCGTTCTCCGCTGTAGTATTGCGACGTTTTAACCAGGATTTAATTTAAATGTCTGTATGTTTCCAGTAAAGCAACTGGCTTCCCGCTCGACGTGATTCAAATTCTTCTTCTCTGATTTAGGTAGTTTACATTCACATTTAAAATAGAAACATTTTATATAAAAATGTGGTTTACATAAACATTTTATTAAACTTATTTTTGTATGATATTTTTAGTAATCATGGATGATTTTGTATATTTTTTAAATTAATTTAAATTAATTTTTATTATTATTTTTTTTTTTTATAAATCTCACGTACCCCCTACAGTACCGCAACGTACCCCTAGGGGTATGCGTACCCCCATTTGAGAATCACTGCTCTAGGCTATAAAGATTCCTAGAATACTACACCTTCAATATCAAATACAACCCCATAAACATTCACAAATGTTCACAATTGTATAATTGGACAGTTCACCAAATCGCATTCAAAATTAACTCATCGGAATTGAACAAAATACATAAACAAACAGTTCAGAATAAAAACAGTTAAATAGATCAGTTCAAAAGACTCGTTTGAACTGTTCAGTTCAAAAGGTTGAGTTCGAAATGTTCAGTTCAAATTCGTTTAGAAGATTTGATTCAAAAGAGTCGATTCGCTGATTCAGTTAGGAGAATCCAAAGTTCCTTAGAATCGTGGAAAAATTATTCTACAGTTCCAAAGAAAATCTGTTTGTGCAGGAAAACGTCTCGGTTACGTATGTAACCCTCGTTCCCTGAGTAGGGAACGGAGACGTTACGTCGGATGACGACGAATGGGGTTTCGCTTAGAAAGCCTATCGACTTCGAGTATTACAAAACGAGCCAATGGCAAAGAAATGCCATGGGTCTGCGGAATTTGCATAGCGTATCTCCGCCTTACCTCGTGGGTATAAAAGGAGGACGCCGGCAACATGCAGATATGTTTCTTCGCTGAAGAGCCGAGACTGAACTCAGGCGATCCCCGCGGTACAGCGGAAAGTGGCAGGCAGACGTAACGTCTCCGTTCCCTACTCAGGGAACGAGGGTTACATACGTAACCGAGACGTTCCCTTTCGTTGTCACTCCGAGTTAGGTCGGATGACGACGAATGGGGTTACCAGTCTAATCACGCCACCTTCTCGGCTGTCTTCCAGTGCCCTGCGTAAATCTGAGATCCCTGTCGTGAGACTGGCACGGACGAAGGACCCTTTTTAGCACAGGAATGCCAAGGTACACTGGGGAGCATATCCCATAGCTTAGAGGAAATATGCAATTATTGCCAACCCAGAGGGGGGGGGACTTAGAGAATACACATATGACCCGGAGGGATGCATATGGAGAACACTGGGGTGTCCAGCCGCAGGTGGAATATTTCAACCCCAGGGGTGGCAAGGTGGCTTGCCAAGGGAAAGACACATGCTCAGAGAGGCTTACAGTGGAAATACACATGTGGGGGTCGCTCAGGGGAGGGACCATGCACACGGGAGGCACCTAGCCGACGCGCAGGCAAGAGACACTGGCGCCAACGTCAGGAGTGCTGGAGGAACTCAGGGCTTTCGGAGAAGCTCACCTGAGGAGAATATCGCACGTATCCAGTCCGTGGAGTGGAATGGCGAGCAAGCGAAGACACCTGAGCGGGTCCAGTACTAGCTGGTTGTAGTGAGTACATGAGAGGACACTGGCTCCACTCGGAGATTGTAGAATCTGGCGAATGTGTTCGGTGTCGCCCAGCCTGCAGCTCTGCAGATGTCTGTTAGCGAGGGGACATGCGCTAGAGCCCAAGAGGACGCCACACTCCGGGTGGAGTGGGCAGTCACACCAAGGGGCACGGTCGACCTTGCTGCTGGTATGCCAAAGCAATGGCGTCCACTATCCAGTGAGACAACCTTTGCTTGGAGAGAGACTTTCCCTTCAGCTTCCCACCATAACAGACAAAGAGCTGGTCTGAGGTCCTGGCACACTGCGGTCTGTCTACATAGAGAACGCGTACTGGACAGAGCAGTGCCAAGGCTGGGTCTGCCTCCTCCAGGGGCAGCACTTGCAGGTTCACCACCTGGTCCCGGAAGGGAGTGGTAGGAACCTTGGGCACATATCCAGGCCGGGGTCTCAGGATCACGTGAGAGTAAGCCGGCCCGAATTCCAGGCACGCTTCGTCAACGGAGAATGCGTGCAGGTCCCCTACCCTCTTGATGGAGGCCAGTGCAACCAGGAGCGCTGTCTTCATTGACAGGAACTTAAGCTCCACTGATTGCAGAGGCTCAAAGGGAGCACTCTGCAGGGCAGTTAACACCACTGAGAGGTCCCAAGAGGGAACGAGAGGAGGGCGAGGAGGATTCAGTCTCCTCGCTCATCTCAGGAACCTGACAATCAGGTCGTGCTTCCCCACAGACTTACCTTCGATTGGATCATGGTGTGTGGCAATAGCGGCAACATAGACTTTCAGGGTGGAGGGAGACAGCCTTCGCTCCAACCCTTCTTGAAGGAAGGAAAGCACGACACTGATCGAATATCTCCAGGGGTCTCCTTGGTGAGAAGAGCACCAGTTGACGAAGAGGTTCCACTTCAACGCATAGACGTGTCTCGTGGACGACGCTCTAGCGGAAGTGATGGTAGCCACCACCGGTGGTGGTGGGTTACTCAAACCTACCTCGTCCCGTCCAGGAGCCACACGTGGAGGTTCCAAAGATCGGGACGAGGGTGCCATAGGGTGCCCCGTCCCTGAGAAAGGAGGTCCTTCCTCAGAGGAATTGGCCAAGGAGGTGCTGTCGCGAGGAGTACTAGTTCGGAGAACCAGGTCCCGGCGGGCCAATGCGGCGCGACCAGAATGACCTGCTCCTCGTCCTCCCTGATCTCGCACAGGTCTTTGCAAGACGGCTCACTGGGGGAAAACGCATACTTGTGGGACCCCCGCGGCCAGCTGTGCGCCAGTGCGTCCATGCCGAGCGTGCCCTCGGACAGGGAGCAAAACAGAGCGCAATGGGTCGAGTCGTGGGAGGCAAACAGATCTACCTGTGCGTCCCCGAACTGGTCCCAAACCAGCTGAATGGACTGGGGATGGAGTCACCATTTTCCAGGGATGGGTTAAAGCCGTGGGAGCTCGTAGGCTCCACAGTTCAGGGCTCCAGGAAAAATGTCTGGAAGCGACCTCAGATGCTTCTGACTCCAAAAGAGGAGGTGGCGGGCGAGTTGCGACATACGGCGGGAGCGCAGACCACCTTGATGGAAGATGTACGCTAATGACGCGGTAATGTCAGAGTGGGCTAGTACGCGTTGACCTTGAGCAACGCAAGAGCGGTGCAGAACAAGGCATACTGCCAGCAACTCGAGGCAATAGACATGCTAAGGGCGCTAGGTCCTGTCCTGGAGCTGGCTGCAGCGTGTCCATTGCGCATGGCGCCCCAGCCCGTGGTGGAGGCATGTGTTGAGAAACAACATGCCCGGAAGCTCGTTCCAGGGGCACTAGCCCGTAGAAACTGAGGTTCGACCACGGGGTGAAGGTCTGACGGCAGGTCGGAGTAACTGGCACTCGGAGCACGCCGTGTTGCCATGCCCGCCTCAGGACTCGGTCGCGAAGCCAAAGCTGAAGCGGTCTCATATGAGCAATCCGAGCGGCGATGTTACGGCTACGGACGCCATATGCCCCAGGAGCCTCTGAAAAAACTTCAGTGGAACCGCACTCTTGCGCTTGATTGTCTCAGGCAAGTCAGCAGTGGCTGAGTGGAGAAGGCGACCAAGTACCGAGAAAAGAGATCCTCTGCACGGGGCAAAGTTTACACTTTTCCCAGTTGACCCGAAGGCCCAGACGAGCTAGGTGCCGGAGCACGGGGTCCCTGTGTTCGCAAACCTGGTCTCGAGAGTGAGCTAGGATAGCCAGTCGCCAAGATAGTTCAGGATGCGAACCCTGTGTTCCCATGGAGGAACAAGGGCTGCCTCGACAACCTTTGTGAAGGCGCGAGGAGACAGGGCTAGCCCGAATGGGAGAACAGCGTACTGATATGCGCGCCCCCTGACAGCAAACCATAGGTACGGTCTGAGTCGAAGGAGAACGGAGACATAAAAGTAGGCGTCCTTCAGGTCGATCGCTGCAAACCAATCCTGTGGCCGCACACATTCGGAAATGCGTTTGGCCAGGAGCATCTTGAACGGCAGCCCGTGAAGGGGGCGGTTCAGATGCGCAGGTCCAGGATTGGCCGTTACCCACCGGATTTCTCCGGGACAATGAGGTAGGGGCTGTAAAACCCGGACCTCATTTCGGCTGGAGGGACAGTCTCGATCGTACCCTTCGCCAGTAGGGTAGCAACCTCCGCTCTCATGATAGGGGCATAGCCACCGACCATAGTGGAGCGGACTCCCCTGAAGTGGGGAGGAGACCTTGCGAACTGAATCGCATAGCCGAGCCGATGGTTCGCGCGACCCAGCAGAACAGATTGGGAAGCTCTAGCCAGGCTCCCAAGAACTGTGCCAGCGGAGTCATGCGAACCACAGACAACTCCTCGGTGGTGCAGCGAAGCGGAATGACCGGCCCGGACGTGGACGGCATAGTGGCCCGGTGTGGGGGCATGGTCATAACCGCACCCTGACAGAGGAGGCCAGGGAAGGACCAGCGTTCCGTGGGGGCCTGCTCTGCCAGGGGTCTGGCGACAGAGGGGGATGAGAGCGGTACGGTCTGGGGACGGCACGCACTGTCATCCGGCTCTGAGACAGAGGGGGACGAGGGCTGCACGGCTCGGGGGCGGCGCACCGTGTCGTCCGAGAACTCTGTTTGCTCAGAGACGGGAGAATCAGTTCTTTCTGAGAATAAGGATTCTTCCCCGGCCCTCACCGGGGAAAGGAGTGGCCCTGCTACCAGCTCCTGGAAAGAACTGAGTCCCATCTCTGAGCAGCCCATCTCAAGAGTGCCGCTTAACCCAGCGTATAGCGGGGGGCGGGGCTGGAGAGGGCTGTGGCGTCCCCCTGCGGCTTCCAGAGCCGGCCCGGGTGAACGGGCGGGGTGGGAGCCGCGGGAGGGCGCCTTCGGCGGTGGGCAGACTGAGGGATCTGAGCGGACGGCGGGGCCGTCGGGGCAGAATATGCCTCAGTCTGCTCATGGGCGGTTGAGAACTGTTGTACAGCCCCCAACCGCACCACCGAAGGGCCAACCTGGGATATGAGGGTGTCGAGCAGACGGGTCCGCCGGACATCCTGCACATCAGACAGGTTAAGCCACAGGCTTGAATGGTGGACATCACATGACCCAGGGAGCGTGCGGCCACTTTCGTCGCTCGGGGAGCAAGGTCAGTGGCGGCGCGCAGCTCATTGAAGAGCCCTGGGTCAGTCCTGCCCTCCTGCATGTCCATGAGCATCTGGGCCAGGTAGACCAGCAGAAAGGCCATGGCATGCAGTGAGGGGGCTGCCTGTCCTGGGCGCTATAGGATTTCGCCACAAGTGTAGACGAAAAACTACAGGCTTCGGACGGGTGCTTAGGATCGCTGAGGATCACTTCCTGAAGATTCTTAGGATCACTTCCTGAAGATTCTTGGCCGCCCTGTGATGCTGCGATGGACAACAGATCCGATTTTGTAACGTCAAAGGAAACCCGCGGGGGGTCCGAGGACGGGACCGCGGGCGTCCCGTGATCGCTCACGGGTTGCGTCAATGAAGAGGGGGGCGTGGGGCACGGACGGATAGTCGGCGCCTTTGTTCCACACCATCACCCTCAGGTCACCCTGGCCACCAGCCGAAGTAGCACCTCACGTGGAGAGTGTTAGATCTGGGTGTGGATGAGGGGACTCTCTCTCTAACGAGATCATTGAGTCTCGACTGTAATGACGCGATGGTCACGTTCCCGCGGGGAGAACGTGAGTCATCCACAAACGCTGCTCTAGCGTGATCAAGCCCAAGCACGCAGAGCAGAGAATGTGCCCATCAAAATCGGAAATGAGTCAACCGCAACCAGAAATGCACGGGCGAGCCGTCTTTAAAAAGACGTGCCACGTGCAAGCTCTTTTGTGAGACGAAAAAACTCCACGATGTTGAAGCGAGCAGGGAGAAACACACTCACTGGCAGATCACTGCACAGATCAGCAGGCAATGTGAACTCGCTGCAGATCGCCGTCACACCAACACCGGAGAATGGCTCGTCTCGTAGAGTGAAGTCAGGAATGGCTGTGGAGTGAAGAGATACTCTTTGCTCCGAAGCGAAAACATATCTGCATGTTGCCGGCGTCCTCCTTTTATACCCACGAGGTAAGGCGGAGATACGCTATGCAAATTCCGCAGACCCATGGCATTTCTTTGCCATTGGCTCGTTTTGTAATACTCGAAGTCGATAGGCTTTCTAAGTGAAACCCCATTCGTCGTCATCCGACGTAACTCGGAGTGACAACGAAAGGGAACAAAATACTCTGAGCAGTCTTTCCAAAACAAAGCTCAGTCCCGTTTAGAAAAAACTAGCAGGCAATCAGAACTTTCCTACCCAATTCCACAGGTGTTGGTTTGAACTCAAATCTCGCATCAATCAACGTTCATCTCGCTGGGAAGGCTTGCCATCTTAGATCGTAATACTGAAATGAACGCAGTTCCAGCGTAGGACAAAGACCTGACCTGCATGTGCAACAGGCAGCATTTAGTTCACAGCACACATTAAATTCACGGCTTTTAGTTTAACAACAGTAAATAGTAGCACTTGTTATCCTGTTCAGCATATAACGGCTACATTTCCATCGTAATTCGACAGCTTAGATAACATTATGCAACTTAAACATAAAATCACTCGTTCAACAACGAAATATGAAGATTACGAACTCATATACACATATTTTAACCATTGCATCACTTTTTGCTAGTTAAACATCAGATCTTATCAGCATTTCATACTGACAAATAAAAATGTTTTCCCTCTCTCTCAATTTAACACACCAGTACACAATTAATCACATTTATGAAAGTTTACACATTTCAGAATGTTAACCAATTGTCTACATCTCTTTTTTGCATACAGATCAGATCTTTCAAACAACCCAGGCGGCAATACAGAATTTCCTCTCATAAGCAGAATGTGATTTGGTGTGAGGGCTTCCAAATCATTTGCATCATTGGATAGTTTAGAGATAGGTTGATCATTCAAAATAGCTTCTGCTTCACATAAGACAGTTTGCAGTGCTTCGTCATCCAATGTTTGTTGTCGAAAGACTGCTGTAATGGGGCTCTACTGGTTACGAAAATTAGTCACCAATATGGGGTGTCTAGTCAGGACACGGAAGGCAGGGATGTTGAAAGGTTTAATATATACTTTTGAAATACAGATGCACAGGCACTATTTCTTATGAACTTTACAGTGTAGGTGTGGTTCTAAATGAAAGGAAATAAACATCGATGTTAACTAACATAACACAATTAAGGCTAATAACTCTCCCCAGTCACTTAAATAAACAGCGCTAAACATGTCCTGAAATGTGAACTACAATAAGAATGCCATACAAGCTACACATACAATAGAGATAAAGGCCGTCACTGACTGTAAACTCGACTATATAATAACTAATATTAACTTATCAATATAATATAATTGTAACTTACTTGTGGTCACTGATGCACATGAACACAACCTGAAGCTTAACTCATAAACTGAAACTCAACTGACAGCCATTCTCTGCAAGCCAGGGCATGTCGCAACATGTCAGAAAGGGGGCGTGGTCTGAGCGAACACTCGCTGTCCATGCTCTGTCCAGACTCACATCATTTGATCCTTTTGCACAGCCGCCCCCAAAATGTGAATTATCTCCTGGAAAGGCTCAACTATCCACAGGAGCTGTTGTCGAGGCATCATCCGGGATGGCCGGCAGTTCAATGAGCTTGGCCACTGGTCTGGTGTAGGTCCTCTTGTCCTCCTGCACCTCAGCAGTCCTCACTTTACCATCGACACTCCTAATGGTCTTTGTGACTCGTCCCACAGGCCACAATGCAGGAGGTAACCTTTGGTCAATTACCATCGCCACTGTACCAACAGTGAGATTCTCGGTGTCCTTTACCCATTTCTGCCTTGACTGCAAGAAAAGGTAAGTAGTTCCGTATGAAATGGGTCCAAAACTGGTCAGCTAACACTTGACTGTGCCGCCATCTTCTCCGACTTAGAATCTCAGACTCAGGGTACACCACTTGAGGAAGCGAAGAGTCGGGCCGCCCCATGAGGAGGTAGTTGGGAGTTAGGGGATCCGCATTGGCTACATCTGTCGACACGTAGCCCAGTGGCTTGGAGTTGAGGATTCCTTCTACCTCAATCAGAACTGTCTGCAAGACTTCTTCGGTCACTGTCTGTGCTCCCAGAGTAGCGTAGAGTGCAGCCTTAATGGATCTGACTTCCTGCTCCCAGGCTCCACCAAAGTGAGGTGCATTTGGTGGATTGAACTGGAAACGGATCTGGTGCTTAGCCAACTTGGTCTGCAGCTCTTCGCACATGGCCTCAAAACTTGCTTTGAGCTCATGCTCCCCTCCGCGGAAGTTGGTCCCACAGTCAGAGAGAAGCTCGAAGGGAGTTCCCCGTCTAGCCACGAATCTTATGAGTGACATAAGGAACGAGTCGGTATCCATGTTGGGCAGCACATCTAGGTGAATGCACCTGGTGGTCATACATTTAAAAACGATTCCCCATCTCTTTTCTGTACTCCGACCTCGCTTAACCTGGAACGTGCCAAAGCAATCTACTCCTGTTGAATAAAATGGAGGCTTCAGGAGGCGGAGACGACAAGGGGGCAGATCTGCCATCTTAGGAATAGCAGGCTTTGCTCTCCATTTCTGGCACTCCACGCACAATCTCTGATGACGACTCACAGCTTCGCGGCCTTGGAGGATCCAGAACTTGCGTCGGAGCTCTGCAAAGACCCTCTCCGATCCAGAATGTAGTAACTTGTTGTCTTACTGTCATATGATAAGTTTGGTAATATGGTGCTTAGTTTTTTTTAGCACAATTAGGTGTATGACATCTTCTTCCAGACTAGTAGAACGGCGCAACCTACCACCTACTCGGATAAGGCCACTAGAGACGTCGTACTCTGGAGCAAGTGACAAGAGCCGACTGCTAGATGGAAGTGCTTTCCCTGTTTTTAGGCACTTAACTTTGTCTGGAAAGCTATCATATTGTGCTCTCTGAAGGATTCGGAGTTCTGCTCCTGCGTAGTCATCTGCACTGAAGGCACTTGACTGAGAGGCCACCCCATGCAGTGACCTACTCGTTGCCTCAAGGAGATCTTCAAAGGTAGAGTGGTCTTCAGCGGCTGGGATCTCTGGAGCAGTAATGGCTGACATAATGCCACAGAACGCAGACCTCTTCATCTCTGTTTCATCTGGGACCCCAACGAAAGAATTTGTAGCTGTCCAACTCTCACGTGGTAGCCGAAGGAAGGCAGGACCTTGGCTGAACTGTTTTTTGGCTTGGCTAGGTTGGATAGTGTCATCCCTCTTGTGATAGCATCTGTGGGGCTATTCTGTGTGTCCACATACCTCCATGACCGGTGATCCGTCAGCTCCTGAATCTCAGATACACGAGTCCCTACAAACACCTTGTATCTGCAGGACTCTGACTGTATCCAGGTAAGTACTGTGGTGGAGTCAGACCACAGCACTGTGTCCCTCAACTGAAGGGTGAGCTCTCTCTGGATCATCTGGGCAAGCTGAGCTCCGGTAAGGGCGGCAAGTCAAGTCAAGTCAAGTCATCCTCATTTATATAGCGCTTTTAACAATGTAGATTGTTTCAAAGCAGCTTTTTACAGATATAAACATGTAATTTAAGGTAACAGAGATTGGTTTAGTTTTATAGTGGTTCTTGAATAATGTGATTTCCAGCTAAAGTTAGTTTTGATTGATTCACTTCCGTCGAAATGGTCATTTGTTATTAAATTAGGGGCCTCTCTCTTTTCTCTCTTATCTCTCTCTTTTCCCTAAAGTGCTGGAAAAGAGAGAGTTAAAAGTTTCTGTTGCAATATCAAGTTCTTCTAAGCTATCCGGGATGCTGAGATGATGAAACTGATCAGGAAGATTATTAATAAAGCATTCTTTAGTGGCAGAAGTAATAGGTCTAACATATTTATAACACGGAGTCGGCTTTGCAGCCTTGGCTAAATGTAATTTACATGAGACTAAATAATGATCTGAGATGTCGTCGCTCTGCTGCAGAATTTCAACAGCATCAACATTGATTCCATGTGATAATATTAGATCTAGAGTATGATTACGACAATGAGTAGGTCCTGACATTTGTTGTCTAACTCCAATTGAGTTTACAATGTCTTTAAATGCCAATCCCAATGCATCTTTTTCATTATCTACATGTATATTAAAATCACCAACAATTAGGACTTTATCTGCAGTCAATACTAATTCTGATAGAAAGTCAGCAAATTCTTTGATAAAATCTGGGTTGAAAATAATACAAAAAGAGCTTAATCATAAGCTAAAAGAAGCAAGGGGGCGACAGAAAGATCTTATTAAGCGTCAGTTTTCCACTTCTAATTAAAAAAAAATGTGGAATACAATGAAGGCTGTTACTAATATGGGAACAAATAGACCACCACTTATAAATACTAGTGACGATTTACAGAAAGCTAATGAACTTAATAACTTTTATCTGCGGTTTCAAACTCACGACTTCTCTGATAAATGTAGATCTGTTATAGGTTCTCTGAAGGATGATATGGGTGGTATATTACAAATAGATAGTTCTAAGGTGCAATTACTGTTTCGGCAGTTATGTACAAATAAATCTAAGGGACCTAATGGGATCTCTTCACAGCTTTTGAAAACGTGTGCTGCAGAACTTACCCCAGTGTTGTGTACACTCTTTCAGCGATCATTGGATTCACATAGTTTCTGCGCTCTGGAAAAAAGCTGTGATCATTCCAATTCCAAAAAAGCCACATCCGTCCGAGAATAATGATTTTAGACCTGTAGCATTGACATCAATAATAATGAAATGCTTTGAGAAGTACATTGTGTCCTTATTGAAAAATGAAGTTATGTCAAAAATAGATTCATGGCAGTTTGCGTACAGACAGGGCAGGAGCACGGATGATGCAGTAGGAAGTATCATTCATCTAGTATCTAAACATTTGGATGATTCAAAGGCATACGCGCGCCTACTTTTTATTGATTTTAGTTCAGCTTTTAATACTTTGCAACCGTATTTATTATTGGAAAAATTAAAAATGATGGATGTAAATCCTTTTATTATTAAATGGTACTTTTCTTTTTTAACGAATAGAACCCAACAGGTTAAGGTTAATGGGAAGATCTCCGACTCTCATGACATCAGTACAGGAGCCCCGCAAGGGTGTGTGAGCTCCCCAGTTCTCTTCACACTGTATACAAACAGTTGTGTGAGGAATAATAGTAATAACTATATTGTGAAATTTAGTGATGACACTGCGATTCTTAGTTTGTTATATAAAGATCAAGACATTTCGTCTTACTGCTCTGAGATTAACCAGTTTATAGAGTGGTGTGATGTTAAGCTAGGATTGGAAGTCTTATTCAAACGGCCATGAAGGTCATGGGCAGAATAGAACCTCTTTATCTCCAGACCCTATATGAAAAATCTACATTGAGGGAGGCAAATAAGATTATGCACGATACAACACATCAGTGGCACAGATAGGTTTTTTAAATGGGGGGGACCAAGCTGTCAGCAAATGATTTAAACTCAATTCGTTATTTTGCGTAATTTGGGCTTTAACTAGTGCTCAAGTAGTTACTTTGCGTAATTTGGCCTAATGATTTGCACTAAAAAGCCATTGGGGGATTCTTATTTGAAATCATGGATAAACAACAATGAACAAAGGTAAACAAAGGCCTACCTGATCACCACTAGCAATGCATGATCAGACTGTTATTTGACTAGTATGCCAATCACCCACCAAAACTTCATGTCTTCAGCAAAGTATTTTTTGTGGCTGCCCTCCTGCAGATCCTCACTTGACTGACTAGGGCAGAGGTCTTCAATCCTGCTCCTGGAGGGCCACTGTCCTGCAGAGTTTAGTTCCAACCCTAATCAAACACCTGAAACACACAGCTCATCAAGCTCTTCAGGATCGCTTGAATATACAAAGGCAGGTGTGCTGAAGCAGGTTGGAACTAAACTCTGCAGCTGTGGCCCTCCAGGAGCAGGATTGAAGACCTCTGGACTAGGGCCTGCCTTACTGTCATCAGAAATTGCCTGCAGGCCAGGAGGACAACATTTTAAATCTTATAATTTCAGTTAACCCTCTATACCTCTATAGAATTTCACAACAATGTGAAATACAACATATTCCTGAGAATTAATGGCTAAAACTACTATTTCAAAAATGTCTAAGAATAACTCAAAATTTTAAATTTAAGTGTTAATTACAAGTTTGTTGCAATTTATAGATTAGAAATATCTTTCAAATGATGTATGACATATTAAGAAATGTTTTTCATAGCCCATAATTTAAGAATCTATATCCTCCGTTGCTCCAGTCCATACAATAAAAAAAAACATGATTTCCTGCTATAAGAGGATGTCAAAAGTTTATGTAGGCCTTTATTTGTTGTTTGCATAAACCTTGCACCACACAAATTTACTTATTATAATTATTTTTATAGTGGCTTACACGACAGTGAACATACCTCAGTCAATTTATACAGTACAATGGGTTAAATGATAAGATAAAACATTATTTCCTGACAACGATAAATTGTTTGATTTATACAACCATTCTTTTTGTGTTCATTCATTATTTGCCTCTGTCCACTCACCTAAATGCATAGTTATGGTCTCCACATTTTGCTGTGTTTACTAAGTGCAAAAGCCTTCTTGCCATTATTGTCAGACTAGCTATTCCCCTTAACAGATCTAATCTGCCACATCTGGGAAAGTCAACAGGCATAGGATACTTACATTGTTTGGTTTTTGAAAAAACGAGGTGATTGTTTTTTGTGTCTTCATTGCCAGGCACTGGCTCAATCGGAACGATCAGATCAGCATTATCCGATCCAATCAGGAGGATTGGCTGAGCTCCATCGATGGGTGGGATTGCCAGACCTCATAGATGCTGATATCTTCTCTGGAGCTGGGTAACTGGGTAGCTGTACTGAGAGAGGCCTAGGTGTTCACCTGTGAATGCGCCTTGAATGGAGAACCTCTTTGTTGGTTGGGAAGCTGGAGTGATCGTAAAGGACACCTGTGAGCCTGACAGTATCTTGATGTCTTGGCGGATAGTACGGAGTGGGAGGTCTTCTGCTTAACCCTGTACTCCCAGGCAACGTGCTGCAGACGGAAGCAGGATCGTTCTCTCAGAGCCATCATCTAGCACTGCATACGTGTTGAACACTTTATCCTGGTATTGTAAATTGACTCTGACAATTTTTAACAGCACCTGGCTATATCTATTTGGCTGATCCAGGTAGTGAGTCTCTGCTGTCGACATGATGGTGGGCTCATTCTCACTCCTTTGGTTGACCTCGTGTAGAACGGAAAGGTGTTTAGACTTACAAAGGCGACACGGTTTCTTGAGGTCACAGGCAGAGGCTAGGTGACAACGTCCGCATCTCCAGCACCTTCTCTTGACTTTAATCCAATGCACCATCTCTGCTTTGGTAAGCTTAGCGAAACCCTCACATTGGCTGAGGTAGTGTTCTGCCCCGCAGTAAGGGCAATATATCTTACCCTTCCCTTGGGTTCGGATAGAATGAACTGCTTGGGAGGGCGTGTCGGATGGATGGTTACTGGAACTGCCTGTCCCATGCATAACAGTAGTGATCTTAACCTTGGACTTCTGCTGCTTGAATTCTCTCTTGTCCTTCTCACTGTAAGCTTGAAGTGAGGGCTCATTGTCCAGGCATCTGACTTCTGCCTTCAGCCACTCTGAAAAGTCAGTGAGCGTTAGCTTCAATTTATCAGGGTCCTTCCTATACTGTTGACAACGAAATCGCTCTTGCTGGTGCTTGGGGAGCCTACTTAGAAGACGCTTCAAATTTGAGCCACAGTGGAGTTCCTCATGGCCTTCACCTCGGAGAGCTTTCAGCATCTCGACAAGCGACTGCACTCTAATGGAGAACTCATCAAGTGCCCTATCATCTCGGATGAGGGGTAGGCGTTCCATGTCCTCTATCTCCTTCAGCACAAACTGATATGGACGTCCATAACGTTCATCCAGTGCTTTCAGATCTTCAGAGTAGGGCATATTAGACTCTGCATGAGCTAGCACAAGGCGATGTGCTTGTGGCACCTTGACATGTTTCAGCAATATGGCATACTTGTAATGCTCGGACTGAGAAGGACGGAGTATGCTAAGGGAAACGCGTAGCTCCACATATTGAGCTCTATCTTCCTTGGTGAAGTCAGGAAATGTTGGGCCTTCTATATTGGGGGGTGCATGCTGATACCTGGTGGAGAGATAATGGGCCAACATGGCTGGGTTCCCTTGGTAGAAGGGTTGGGGTACATAAGGAGGCTGATGTATTGACTGGTGCACGGGTAGAGGGATCATCTGATTGATATCTGTATTTACATGTAGCGATCTGGGAGGAGCCACAAGTGGGAGAAAGATATGAGGCTCAGGTGGCACCAGATGTGGATTTCCCAACTGTGGCTCCCTACTTTTCTCGTGCTGGCTGCCAGGTGCAACTGCGTTGGGCTTACAATTACCTGATATGGGGTAGGATGAGAGAGTTATATAATGAGGCATTTCTTAACAAGCCTACGGACTGCTGTAGGCCCTGGGGGTGACCCTTTGGGATGGCTGGGCTGAAGGTGAGCTAGTGGATCATGTTCAGTATCCTGCTTGATAGCTTGAACATCATAGCGTGGATCGAGCGTAGGCCGAGGGTGTTGGGTGACTTGTCTGAGAGGTGGAGGAAGTGTCATTTGTTCTAGCTGGTGGGTTAATTCTGCAGTTACGCTTGGGTGACCCTCAGTTCTGTGGTGGTGAGGAGCAAGAACTGGGGAAGGCTGTGGTTCACCTTCTCTGTCTGGGTAAAGTTGGCGTACTGGGGTCTGATGTCGTGATGACCTCCTTGACCACTGAGCTGAGGTCTGAGGGGAATGGTGCTGCAGGAAAAACTCCAAAAGCTCTGTTTGTTTCTTGGCCGTTTCACTCTGTTGCCGCGCTGTCTCCAAAGCCTGATGAACAATGGCTTAATTTGCATTCTACATTGTTGGCATTGAAGATATGCTTCTAGCAGGACTGAGTAGCTCCCTCTCCTCTTTGTGCCTGTGCATCTGCGCTAAGCTATGCTGGTCTGTATATTCGACTAAGAAATCATCCAGATATCTTGGGCGTTGCACTGAGCATTTTAGGCGCACAGGTGAAACAGGGAGACTGATTCCTTCTTTACTGGTTGCCATATCGTTGACTCTCATCCAGCTCGAAGGACTATAAATTGTAATGGGGCTCTACTGGTTACGAAAATTAGTCACCAATATGGGGTGTCTAGTCAGGACACGGAAGGCAGGGATATTTGTTGAAAGGTTTAATATATACTTTTGAAATACAGATGCACAGGCACTATTTCTTATGAACTTCACAGTGTAGGTGTGGTTCTAAATGAAAGAAAATAAACATCGATGTTAACTAACATAATACAATTGAGGCTAATAACTCTCCCTAGTCACTTTAATAAACAGTGCTAAACATGTCCTGAAATGTGAACTACAACAAGAATGCCATCCAAGCTACACATACAACAGAAATAAAGGCTGTCACTGACTGTAAACTGGACTATAAATAACTAATATTAACTTATCTATATAATATAATTGTAACTTACTTGTGGTCACTGACGCACACAAACACAACCTGAAGCTTAACTCATAAACTGAAACTCAACTGACAGCCATTCTCTGCAAGCCAGGGCATGTCGCAACATGTCAGAAAGGGGCCGTGGTCTGAGCGAACACTCGCTGTCCATGCTCTGTCCAGATCGAAGCTCCACTGAACTCCCTTCTGCAATAGTCAAGTCAAGTCAAGTCAAATATATTTATATAGCGCTTTTCACAATACAGATTGTATCAAAGCTGCTTCACAGTATCAATCAAAAAAACTTAACAATGTTTGTTTATTACTGGAAAAAAAAGACATCCAAGTTTGGTAGAGCTGATCAATGGTATGATTGGTTAATTAATTTGAATATCCCCAACTGAGCAAGCCAAAGGCAACAGTGGCAAGGAACCGAAAAACTCCATCCAGTGACCTAAAGGTGTCCTAACACTCCATCAGATGACCCAATGGAGAAAAAAAAAACCTTGGGAGAACCCAGGCTCAGTCGGGGGCCAGTTCTCCTCTGGCGTTTATGAACTAGAGGCCGAATTTACAGTAACTGTAAGATAAAAAATTTATATGAATGCCTGGCTAAATAGATGCGTCTTCAGTCTAGTTTTAAACTGGGAGAGCGAGTCTGAGCAACGAACAATATCAGGAAGTCTATTCCAGAGCTTCGGAGCTAAATGTGAAAATGCTCTGCCTCCTTTGGTGGATCTGGATATCCTAGGAATGACCAGAAGCCTCGAATTTAGTGATCTTAAAGAGCGCGATGGATTGTAAGGCGATAGAAGATCCGTTAAATAGACTGGAGCTAAACCATTTAGAGCTTTATAAGTCAAAAGCAATACCTTGTAATTAATACGGAACTTAATAGGTAACCAATGAAGTGATGATAAAATCGGTGTTATATGATCATATTTTCTTGATCTAGTAAGAACTCTAGCGGCTGCATTTTGGACTAACTGTAGCTTGTTTATTGAAGATGCAGGACAACCAGCTAATAAAGCATTACAGTAATCTAGTCTCAAGGTCATGAATGCATGAACTAACTTTTCTGCATCAGAGACTGATAGCATATTACGTAGCTTAGCAATGTTTCTAAGGTGGAAAAAGGCTGTTTTTGTAACATATGAAATATGCTTTTCAAAAGACAGGTTGCAGTCTAATGTAACACCCAGGTCTTTTACTGTAGCGGATAAAGTAACAGGGCATCCTACTATGTTAAAGTCGTGCTGTGAAAGGTTTTGTGGACGGTTTTTACAACCGATAAGTATTACCTCTGTCTTGTCTGGATTTAATAAAAGAAAATTACGCGTCATCCAATCTTTTATATCTTTAACACAATCTGTCAATTTGGATAATTTAGCGTATTCATCTGGCCGTGATGAAATATATATTTGAGTGTCATCAGCATAACAATGGAAACTAATTCCATGTTTCCTTAGAATATTACCAAGTGGCAGCATATATATTGAGAATAATAAAGGGCCTAACACAGATCCCTGCGGCACTCCATAGTTTGCCGAAGTTATGATCGATTTTTCTCCATTTAAGTAGACGAAATGGTAGCGGTCAGATAAGTATGACCTGAACCAGCTTAATGCTTGTCCTTGAACACCAGTGTAATTTTGTAGTCGATCTAAGAGTATTGTGTGATCTATAGTGTCGAACGCAGCACTAAGATCAAGTAAAACTAGTACTGAGATACAGCCTTGGTCCGAAGCTAAAAGTAAATAATTTGTGATTCTAACAAGCGCAGTTTCAGTGCTATGATGTGGCCTGAATCCAGACTGAAACTTTTCATAGATGTCGTTTTCTTGCAAGAAAGAGCCGAGTTGAGCGGACACAACTTTTTCTAATATTTTTGACATAAATGGAAGATTCGAAATGGGTCTGTAATTTGCTAGGTTATTTGGATCTAATTGTGGTTTCTTAATAAGAGGTTTTATAACTGCCAGCTTGAACGTTCTTGGAACATGACCTAAAGATAAAGATGAGTTAATAATATTGAGAAGAGGCTCTTCCACTATAGGTAACATTTCTTTCAGTAGTTCAGTTGGTATAGGATCTAATAAACATGTTGTTGTTTTAGATGAAGTGATAAGTTTATTTAACTCTTTTTGTTCTATGGTTGTAAAGCATTGTAATTGTTCTTGCGGGGTGATAATTGCGGCTGAATTATAAGGCGCGAGCAAAGATTGAACGTTTACGATTTTGATTCTGATGCTTTCAATTTTCTCGGTGAAGAAGTTCATGAAATCATTACTACTAAACTGTAACGAGGTATTTTGTTCAGACGACGTCTGTTTATTTGTTAGTCTAGCCACGGTATTAAATAAAAACCTTGGATTATTTCGGTTATTTTCTATTAATTTGCTGAGGTGCTCAGCCCTGGCCGTTTTAAGGGCCTTTTTATAACGTGACATACTGTCTTTCCACGCGATTCTAAAGACCTCTAAATTAGTTTTTTTCCATTTACGCTCTAAATTACGGGTTTCTCTCTTTAAAACATACGTAGTATTATTGTACCATGGTGCTATACTTTTTTCTCTGACCTTTTTTAATCTAATGGGTGCAACAATATCCAATGTTCTAGAGAGAATGGTGTTCATAGTGCTAGTTAGTTCATCTAGTTCATCGGTTTGTTTGGGTTCAGGCAGCAGCTGAGACAGATCAGATAAGCTATTTGAGAAATGATCTATGGTGGATGGAAGAATTGTTCTACCTGGTCGATAACGTGGCGCAGCATGACATATTACAGCAGTACTTAATATGCAAGTTACCATGTAATGGTCAGTGACATCATCACTTTGTGGAATGATATCTATATCTGTTGGATCGGTTCCATATGATATAATTAAATCGAGTGTATGATTAAGACGATGAGTTGGTCCGGTGACGTTTTGCTTGACCCCGAAGGAGTTTAATAAATCTGTAAACGCAGCCCTAACGCATCATTTAAATTATCTACGTGTATGTTAAAATCTCCAACAATTAATGCTTTATCGACGTTGACCAAAAGATCTGATAGAAAGTCAGCAAACTCTTTTAGGAAATCGGCGTAAGGCCGTGGAGGTCTATATACGGTAGCCAATGCTAGAGATAATAGGGATTTTTTTCTTACATCTAAGAGCGTAACATTTAGCACAAGTACTTCAAACGAATTAAACCTATGACGAGTTTTCTGAGTAACATTAAGGATATCTCTGTAGATTGTTGCAACACCGCCGCCACGACCGATCAGACGGGGCTCATGCTTATAACAGTATCCTGGCGGAGTAGACTCATTTAGACCGAAATAATCATTTGGTTTAAGCCAGGTTTCAGTAAGGCACAGAACATCGAAATTATTATCTGTGACCATTTCATTTACAATAACCGCCTTAGGTGTGAGCGATCTAATGTTTAGAAGACCTAGCTTTAGAAATTGTTTTTGTTCACTAATAGCGAGATTTTTTGTTTTAATAACAATTAGATTTTTTCTAGATCCCGCAGTAGATTTATTATTTGATCTTAGTAAACGAGGAATAGACACAGTTTCTATGCAATGTTCTACACTAGTATTAATATCAATTAAATTGGTGCAGTAGAGACTGTGATTTGGATTTTTGGATACTAGTCAAACGGTATTTAACATCTTGGAGATGCAATAAAGCAATAAAGCCCTTTGAACCCTTTCATTGTTTAATGCAATGAGAGCCTCCTTTAACTCCTGCTCAGCTCCAATGTAATTGGTCCTGTTATCAGACCTCATATACGAGACCTGTCCAAGACAACAGATTCATGACTCTGTATCTAGCAAGCAGGGTTCTCAAGTTTTATCAAAAGCTTGGAGTGAGATCACATGTGGTTAGGGGAGGAGCCCTAATGGAGCCCCACCCCTGCCAATCCCCACCCCCAATTTTACCCATTGTTCATAATTAACCAGCACAAATTGAAATTATAACAATTGGTAAATCTGATAAATGACAGAGCAATTCATCACATCAAATATACTCTGTAGTGTGGGTTCAGTGTGGGTGTGATGGAAGAAGACAAGGGTCGGCGTGACTGGGACTCGTACACGTTTTTATTAACTCAGAATGCGTTTGAACAATAATATGTGCGAGGTGCGCCTTCACCATAGAAGACTCTATAGCAACGTTCAAAAACACTCTTTCCACTTTAATATAAACTCAGTCCATTTGTAACTCTTCCCGTTCTCCAGTCAGTTCTCATGCACGAAGTCCCAGTCCTTCTCTCTCCCCGTTCTCTCACACCAGCCGGCTTTTATGCGGTCTCCCCACGCCAATCACTGCAATCAGACACAGGTGTTCGTCATTTTGCACTTGACCTACTTACTCACCGCTCGGCTCCATCCTCTCTCTCCGCTACAGACTCCGCTAAACCACGCCCCCCTCGCCACATACTCTTTAATGTTATATTTCAAAATTACAAATATACAAAAATTACAAAAATATAACAAATTGCTTCAAACAGTTTGGAAAAACAAATCTTTTTGCATTTTGAATGTGTCTAGTTGAAATGGTATAAGGATTTATTGTGTGATATAAAATATTACCCAGAGCACTCTGCTTTAATACATGTAGCCTTAATGTAACTAGAAAGACTATTAATACAGTATAATATATAATTTAAAATAAAATGAAGAAATACATCTTCATTCCTTCCCATACCCACTAACATTTCCCTTAGTTTCAGATAACGTAAGCTAGCCAAACTGAGCCAAAGCTTCTGGCCTGGTTGCAAATTAGTTGTAGAGTTTTTGACTGCATCAATAATAATGTATACGATGGGCTATATATTAAATGTTCTAGCCTAAAAATGTTAGACGAGCTTTCTTCCAACTTAACTTCTCCATCACAACGTGTGTTCGCACAATGTTGTTGGTTACCAAGTAACAAAGGTACAGTGGCCGAGAATGTTCCGTCAACTTCCATGTGTTTGCGCATCTATGTTGCCTAGTAATGAACGCAGTCTGGCCGAGATACGTGCTGGCGGCAGGAAACTTCATGTTTCAAACTTCTGCGCCCCTCGTATACAACGTTATATATAAAGCTTGCAGGACAACTTGGTTGGCATTGCCTTTTCAGTGTGAGAAATACACGGTGTGGCATGTGAGCGTGTGAACTGGTTGAATTGCGTGTGTCTCACGGCCAATGCGTGAGACTTGAGAACCCTGCTAGCAAGTATGCCACTTCCAAATGCTAGGGGCTGCAGTCTTTAGCCTCCTTGTTTTGATTACTTTAACTCACGACATGCTATCCAGCAACAAAGGATTCCATTCATTATGCTAAGCTAAGCTAGCGTCGGCACTGCCAGACTAAGACAATGCATGTGTCACGGGGTGACCAGGGCCGGAACCTTTTTACACGGGAGTTGTTGCCATGGAGGAACACTTCCGGTGCAACACCGGGCCGGTTCCGGTGACTCCCGAACGGGGCGGAAATGCAGCGAGAGCTGATCGGGCGAAATCATCGGCACGTGCGAGGGGAAAATCCCAAACGGTGATTAGGGCGTGATAAGCATAAAAAACGCAGTGAGGGAAGGAGGAGGGTAGAACAGCGGGAGGCGCAGTAAAGACGGAGGAGAAGGACTGAGGACGGAGGAAGCAGGATTTTCCCAGTCCTGTGAGTACGAGATACAGAGTTAATGCTGACATCTTCGTCTGTTCCCCCGTCTGTGTTGAAGCACATCAGAGCTGCTGGACTGAGTATATCTCCTGCTGTCCCCCAGTCCTGTGAGTACAAAATACAGAGTTAATGTTGACATCTTCGTCTGTGCTGAAGCACATCAGAGCTGCTGAACTGAGTATTTCTCCTGCTGTCATCCAGCCCTGTGAGTACAGAATACAGAGTTAATGTTGACATCTTCGTCTGTGCTGAGGCACATCAGAGCTGCTGAACTGAGTATATCTCCTGCTGTTCTCCAGCCTTGTGAGTACACAATACAGAGTTAATGTTGACATCTTCGTCTGTGCTGAAGCACATCAGAGCTGCTGAACCGAGTATATCTCCTGCTGTCATCCAGCCCTGTGAGTACACAATACAGTTAATGTTGACATCTTTGTCTGTTCTCCCGTCTGTGCGGAAGCACATCAGAGCTGCTGAACTGAGTATATCTCCTGCTGCCATCCAGTCCTGTGAGTACAAAATACAGAGTTAATGTTGACATCTCCGTCTGTTCCTCCGTCTGTGCTGAAGCACATCAGAGCTGCTGAACTGATCCCATCTTTTGCCGTAATCTAGTCCTGTGAGTACAAGATACAGAGTTAATGGTGACATCTTCGTCTGTTCTCCCGTCTGTGCTGAAGCACACCAGATCTGCTGAACTGAGTATATCTCCTGCTGTCATCCAGCCTTGTGAGTACAAAATACGGAGTTAATGCTGACATCTTCGTCTGTGCTGAGGCACATCAGAGCTGCTGAACTGAGTATATCTCCTGCTGTCATCCAGCCCTGTGAGTACACAATACAGAGCTAATGATGACCCTCTCGTCTGTCCTCCGTCTGGACCGAGACACATCAGAGCTGCGGAATTGAGTTCATCTCCTGTTGGAATCTCCTGCTGTAATTCAGTCCTGTGGATAAGAAATACAGAGACAACGTGTGTTGGAGACACAGGAAGAGTCCGCTTGATTTTAAAAGAGACATTCCTTTAATAAATAAAAGTTCAAATTGTATCTCTTGTTGTCTGGCCTCTTCTGTCCCGCGGGGTAGCTCCTCAAGGGGGTGTGGTAGTTCGGGGGAGTTGGTTGGCTGGCTTTGCACCAATACTCCCCTGGCCTGTGACACATGCACTGAGACAAAAATGTGTTTGCCCACCTATCTAAATGTAGGGGAGACGGTGAATAACCCCTATTTCAAAAAACGGTGGCGTGTTCCAGTTTAAAGCATGGCAATCCCACCAGAAAAATGTGTATCATAGCTAGGGAAGCACAAAAAAAAGCCACTTGGTAAACCAAAATCAAACTATCATATAATTTTACCTGCAGCCACATTTATCCTGTTATGACATGTCTGAGGGTCTTTCCCTTGGAGTTGTCAATGAAGTTGGACAAAAACTACGATAAAACCTGTTGGAAAGCATCTTTTGCAGCGATTTTTGTGTGAGCATATCAGTGAACACCCCAGACCACTCGATGAGTTTCACGTCTTTGTAAACTAAAGTTTAATGCGTTTTATGAATGATTGTTCCAGTGCCCCTATGAAACCATTGTTTAGATGGGGGGGTGCTACCACAGAAACCGAAAATTCTCGGGACAGCAGCATTTGTCCAAATTTCAATCTTAACCGTTTTATTTCATCAGAAACAATCTTAAAACAGGGCTTTAAGTGTAAAATACCGAACTTACCCTTTAAGACGCGTTCTAAATGTAGGGGAGACGGTGAATAACCCTTATTTAAAAAAACGGTGGCGTGTTCCAGTTTAAAGCATGGCAATCCCACCAGAAAAATGTGTATCATAGCTAGGGAAGCACAAAAAAAAAGCCAGTTGGTAAACCAAAATCAAACTATCATATAATTTTACCTGCAGCCACATTTATCCTGTTATGACATGTCTGAGGGTCTTTCCATTAATGTTTTCCAGTGAATTAAATAAAGGACAGATGAAGGTGACATAAATCCCCATTCAGTGCGCCACTTCAGAGGAAGAAAGACAAAAGGACAAAAAGTTACTCAGACTTTCTATCAGTAAATGTCTTACTTTGATGATGAGAATCATACTTAATACTATATATTAATCCCAGTGTAGGTTTTCGAAACAGTGGTTAAAATTAACTAAAAACTTAGGGACCGTTCGGTATTTATGGAAAGGGCCACCGGAGGAAAATAGGGGAGGGTCATGTCTTTTTATTCTTTGTTGAGGGGAGGGTCATTCAACTTTTTTTAGTCTAGGGGGAGGGTCACCCAACTTTTGTATTCATGAAAACAGCAACATTTCAAAGTGGCTTGTTTGGTGCATATTTTTTCCATGTAGCTTTATGTAGCTCTCTCGGCCTCGGTCCCCCATCGCTATCAGATGGGTCTGACCCAACAAAAATCCAGTTTGGCGCTGCCTGACAGGGCGCGCGCACTTCAGTAGGCCTACGCGCTCGGAAAAAGTGCATCATGTACAGAACGCCAATTAAATGTTTACCCGGCATAGCTTTAAAGCACGAGCAAATAATGAACCTTTGTGATTGCGAATAAGTGCAGTGTCCTGTGAGTGTAACTCTACCGCGGCATTAACATGTGATATGAATGTACGTTGAGTGTATTGGGACTGAGGCGCCAGAACTGCAGCTGATAGAATGTGCGCTGTACGATATACCATATTTTAGTTTCCATTCTTATTGGGTTTCCACAACAATGTTAGTGAGTAAATCTTCTGAAATTGCCACCATAACAGTGGAGTGTGATGTGTTAGACGTAGAGCTACCACATTTTTAAATTAGGCTAGGCTACTATTAGAATTATTTGAAGTTAACATAGGCTAATACAATACGCAGAAAAAAACTAGTTGAGGATAAATTCTTTAAAATTGGGCAATTCCAGCGTTATGGACGTGAGTCAAAGTCAAAACTTGAAATATAAATTATCAGAAAATGCATTTAATACTGAAACGTCTGTTTATCCATACCCCCTTAATAAAGGAGTCAAGACATTAGAAAAATATCAGTCTACACATGCGTTTTATATTTAATATGAGCGAAATACACATGTGACGTGACACAACAAATCTTTAACTTTTAGGTGGCAAAATATTTTTTAATAATTCTATGAATTACACTGCGCAAAACAAAAGAAGGCTAATAACCGGATGAAGAAGGGTCGGCCTCCACAGAACATAAAATATTATTTTTTATTTTATTTTTCGTGTTCGCATTTATGAGGGAAAAAACAATGTTACGGACGTGACAGTTCTCCGTTACGGACATGACCGCTCTGAAAGCGACTTTAAAACTTTCACAGAGACTTCAGAAAGCACAAATAAGCCTTTCTTTAAAGTAAATTTCGTTTTTTATTAATTGTATCTTAATTTTAATTAATGTTTCATCAACCAATTGCCTGGATTTAATAAATAAGAAGTAAATATAGTAGAAAATAGATCATCATGACACGGAGTCGCCGGCGCGTGAACTGGACTCTCGTCTCATAAATGAACCGAAACTCAGCGTATAATGTAGCCTATTTGCCTCACAGACTTGAGAAATATAGAAAGCTTGATGTCTACTTTTAAACAGAACATTTAAAAACGAAAAACAGACTGCTCTCTGCTTATGTAATCCGTATGAAATCTGCATTTCTCTCTGGCGCGTTACTGTGAAGATCGCGAGTCAGCATCGTCAACTTCATCTTTGCAGCCGACACACTGACACAGAAAAACCTTGTTTATTAATAAACAATTAAAATCTCTCCTTGCTATATTTGACATATTCATAATCATTACTTTTGCCGGTTCTTTGTGGCAGCTTTAAGATACTTTATTGGGAGCACCACCCTTGTTACATGAACGCGTCTCCACTGCATCAGCACCGAAAACATGATTTTTTTTTTTTAAATCTAAAATAAAAAATCATGATACGAACCGAATTGTAGGTTTGGTCTATCGTTACAGCCTTAGTAAGATGAGAAAGCAGGAGTTTAGTCGTTTGTCATGGTTGTAAAAAAAACAATGGCTATCTGAACATCTTTGCCAAGCGCAAAAGCCTACGTAATCAATAAATTATCGGGGAGGGTCATGCCCTTTTTCACAATCATTTTGGAGGGTCATAGAAACATTTATTAATGGCGAAGGGAGGGTCAAGTCTTTTTTGACTACAGATCTCAAAACTCCTCCGGTGGCCCCTTAAATAAATAACGAACAGTCCCTTACTGTAGTTTGTTAATTTGTCTCTCTGTTGGGTGTTCTCCAATGCTTGATCTAAAAAATGTAGACAAATATAATTTTGAGTTATCAGTGTTCGAAGAGTTATGTAAACATACTTCTAACGAATAAATTACGCTTTTATCACTTTACTCATTCTGAGGCTCTTTTACCTCTCATGTGTTTGAGTTTTAAACTAGCTGACAATATTAACTCATACCAACAGCAACAACACAGCAACGTCAGATGGTACTACATTGAAATATGTGCTAATATCGCGCTACGCGAATGGTGAAGCAATACAAAAACACACAGAGGTAACTTATTTATCTTATGCAGGTTGCAGTAAGCCTACAGTATGTCCTGTACCCATTTGTATAACTAATGTGTACAGACGGTACAACATATTTTAAATTAATTCTCCATTAACACGTGTTTATCCATTTATAGGATTTTTCTTTATCTACCCATGAACTAAATTTACACTTTATTTAACAGATTTTAATGTAATACAAATATTTATTGATATTTGTTTACATATTTATCTAAAATGAAAATGGGGTAACGTACATAAATTAAGGACAGGAACATAACGTTATATGTAAGTTAGACTGTTAAAGACCTGATACCTGATATCGCCAGTATTTTTACAGACCACATAATGTTACGATCAGCTCCATCACAGCAGTTCTCTCTGGCTCTGCTGCTGCTCTCAATATAACAATAAACATTACTCACTTATTCACATTATGTTGAACTTAACAAAACAGCAAACAAATATAAAACATCTGAAATGTAATAATTTCTAAAGGAAAATTACATACATTTCAAACAATTCAATGTTGTCTTTTCCTTTAATATGACTTTGAGCTTTGTAAGTTTGTAGATCTTTTACATGCACAAACAGCTACATAACACACTAAAAAAAATGAAAACATGAAAACACGTCATAAGACCCCTTAACACATTAATACAAAAGTAATACAACTATTATTAAAAACATGATGTATACACTCAAGCTTCCATTGTTTGTCTTCCAAAAGTGAGCTTGAACTGTTCCCTCATAATTATGAAAAATAAATATTTCATTAGTCTTTGTCTCCCTCTGCTGGTACAAACACATTCAGCCTCTATATTTACTCTAAAAACCTTTTTAAAGTTTATACTTTGTATTTATACAAATAAAATGGTTAATCTATGAATGAGAAACTGGCATTTGCTGTGAAATAAAAGGTGTTTCACTGCCGCCTCATCTGGTCTGTCAGAGGATCGTTGAAATCTAAATGAAGTCTTAATTTATAACAGTGAAGTCACTGTATCTTCAGTCTCTGTTGATTCTGTTGACTGTGAGTCTCTGTAGTGGATCCTTATTCACCATCAGATGATCATCAGAAGATCAAACTGTCATCTAATACCTAAAATAAAACACACAAACAGTCACATATGCAGTATGAGATATTACATCTGTCACATCTTTTCATAAGAAAACTAACTAGATAATCTATATCAATGAATTCTCAAACATGATAATATAGCTTCTATCTGATGCTCAAAGTCACTTTACAAAATTAAAAGCACATGAAATGTCAATTTCACACAACGGACAGCTGATACAGAACCAGCAGAAATGATCATTACACTCACTAATGATCTGTTCCATGGACTGGTGCCTTGCCGTGGCGGAATAGCTTGTGAGTCTCTATGACCCTGAGAGCTATGCTGGCGGGGGCCTTGTACCCCTGGTAGCTTTAAGCAAGCCAGACAGGTCAAAGGCGAGAGACCAGACAAAATACAGTCCACCCTGCTAGCCCGGCAGCAGGGGCTGGTATGCTGAGTATCAGATCGCGCCTGCTGTCACAGCACCTGAGTCGGTCTGTCTCAGCCGCCTGGTGAGCAGAAGAGCACCTCGCCAATGGTCACGGGGCAATAGACCTAGTTAGCTGGTCACTGCGGGGCAACTCATAACTACACCAACCGTCACACATCTGTGTTCCATTGGAATTTGTAGCATTGAGTCCAGAGGTGGAAGGTTGACCTGGGCACGCATCCTTTCACTTAAAATTTTGCCCGGGCGCTCTCTACTATAATAATAATAATAATAATAATAATAATGCATTTTATTTAATGGCGCCTTTCATAACACCCAAGGTCACCTCACAAGCAATATACAGGTCACTGCATAAGACAAAACGCACAACAAACAGGTCGCATACAGATTCAGTCCAGTAAAGTCTCAATAAAACATGTTATAAAAAAGCCTGTATAAAAAGATATGTCTTAAAGGACAAGTTCGTTATTTTACACTTAAAGCCCTGTTTTAAGATCGTTTCTGATCGTAGTTTTTGTCCAGACTTAAGTCAATGGAGTTGGACAAAAACTACGATAAAACCTGTTGGAAAGCATCTTTTGCAGCGATTTTTGTGTGAGCATATCAGTGAACACCCCAGACCACTCGGTGAGTTTCACGTCTTTGTAAACTAAAGTTTAATGCGTTTTATGAATGATTGTTCCAGTGCCCCTATGAAACCATTGTTTAGGTGGGGGGGGGGTGCTACCACAGAAACCGAAAATTCTCGGGACAGCAGCATTTGTCCAAATTTCAATCTTAACCATTCTATTTCATCAGAAACGATCTTTGTGGCGAGGGACGGCCGAGGGACGTGAGAGAACGGCGCGAGGCCGGTGGTGCGATTGCTAATGAGCAACACCTGTGAAGCACACCGGTCTCGCATCTCTCACGGAGGAGCGGAAGCATAAAGGAGGAGCGACGACGTTGATGATCGAGAGAGGAACAGGCCTGTATTTTAGTTGTGTTGTGTTTTGTTTTTGTATTTGTATTTTATTTTAGCCAGCAGTCGTCCGCGAGGGGCTGCTGGCAAATCCTTATGTTTTATTTTCGGTAGCCAGCAGTCGTCCGCGAGGGGCTGCTGGCGGTATTTTAGTTTGTTTGTTTTATTTTAATAAAGTTTATTTGATTGTTCGCCGGTTCCCGCCTCCTTCTTCCCTGAACATTGCTACAATCTTAAAACAGGGCTTTAAGTGTAAAATACCGAACTTACCCTTTAAAACGCATTTTAAAAGTCAACAAGCACTTGCTATTGCGAACATCAGTGGGAAGAGAGTTCCATAGGCGGGGGGCAGCATTACTAAAAGATCTGGCACCCATGGTAGTAAATCGAATCCGAGGTACCACAAGAGTAATTGAAGATGAAGATCTGAGAGCACGTGAAGGAGTGTAAACAACTGTCGCATATACCTCCATCGCATGCTAGAATGTGTGTTCTCTTGGCGTTAGTTCTGACATGGACTGCGTCTCACCACGTAAATCAGCCCTGATTGATGCAGAACTACTCCAACTTAACATCTTCATCGCTGCCCTGAGAGAAACTTGGCTGACTGGTTTTGGCTCTGTCCAGGAAAAAAAATACACATTATTCTGGAACGGATACCCAGATGGTGACAGACCAATGCATGGGGTTGGCTTTGCAATCCAAAACTAGCTACTGTCCTCAGTGGAAAAACCTGTGCCCATCTCCTCACATCTCTCCTCACCTGCGCCTGCACACAAACTGTGGCCCAGTTACAATCATAGCCACTTACGCCCCTACACTGTCCTCTGATCTAGATGTAAAGGAATCATTCTACAATCAACTGAGTTCCATTATTCAGAAGACCTCCTCAACCGAACGATTGATTGTCCTTGGTGACTTGGTGCCCGAGTGGGTGCTAACTCTAGTGCATGGCTTGACATTCTGGGAAGCCATGGATATGGCAACATGAATGACAACAGTCAGCGCTTACTGGAACTTTGCAGCACCCACAAACTCTGTGTCCATGTACTTGACCATGTACTGGTGAAGCTTGAGCATTTGAAGGAAGTAACACACTGCAGATCACTGCACTCAGCAGATTGTGACACTGATCACGCACTTCTACGTTGTAAATTAAGGATGGTCCCAAGCAAGTTTCATTACACAAGGCCCAAGCCTACTCCTCGTCTGGATGTTTCTGCAACCTATGCTCCTGCGTCGCATCATGCGTGTCTGGCACAACAAGAACCTCTCATTGCTCCTCAAAGTCCGTGTGTACCATGCATGTGTACTGAGCACCTTACTATATGCAAGTGAGACATGGACAACATACAGGAGGCACGAACATCGCCTCAATGCCTTCCATTTTCGCTGCCTTTGTTCCATACTGGGTGTATGCTGGAAGGATCATGTGCCAAACTCTGTCATACTTGAGAGAACTGGTTCCAGTGACCTGTACACCATCCTTCATGAACGCCACCTCCGTTGAACTGGGCATATTTATCGATTGAATGACACTCGCCTTCCAAAAATCTTGCTTTATGGCGAGCTGGCTAATGCCCCCCGCAAACATGGTCGCCCCATCTACGTTTTAAAGACGTCATTAAGAGGGATCTTCAGGCTTTCTCCATCAACCTGGACAACTGGGAGGCACTTGAAAATGATAGAACCAAATGGCGCACAGCAATTAACAACAGCTGCAGGGACTCTCAGGAGGCCTACAAGTCATTTCTGGAAGAAAAATGGGAAGCAGTTCGTTGCACTCGACATGAACGGCCATAGTAGTAGTACTCACTACAAATTTAATATCAGTTAATAACAAACAACCCAAATCTCAGATTATCTACAAATAGAGACAGTTAAAGGGGAAAAGCTGAAAATAACATTAATATTATTTTCCCTATCAGTCACAACACTATGAGCAGAATTAAACTCATATTAAACACAGTTTAAATTTCAGAGACCTACAGAAACTGAAGCTCAATTTAAGGATCTCAAATAAAATATTCACACACACGCGCGCGGTTACTGAACCTGGTACAAATTCCTTTTATTTCTAGTGAGTAAATCAGCCATGTGAACTTTAAATGAAAATACAATTCTTACCATAGTTTCTCCAGTTTATAATGTGGATCATCCTCCAGATCATTTAGCAGCTTCACTCCTGAGTCTCCTAGATTATTCCCAGACAGATCCAGTTTTCTCAGGTGTGAGGGGTTTGATCTCAGAGCTGAAGCCAGAGCAACACAACCTTCATCTGTGGCACAACAATCCCTCAACCTGTAGAGAACAATGACACACATTAAGCCTATATCTAAAGATAAACATGACCACTTAAAAAATAAATAACACAATAATGTCAATATGAAATATATAAAATACTCATTAGTTAATGTTGTTAAAATACATCAGTTAGGATTAGGGGATTGAATATACAGTTTGTACAGTATAAAAATCATTATTTCTATAAGTCCCCATAAAACATGGAAACCCAACGTGTGTGTGTGTGTGTGTGTGTGTGTGTGTGTGTGTGTGTGTGTGTGCTTAATGTGCTTGTAAACATTTTAAGGAACATTTGTGTGTGTTAGGGCTGGGAGAAAAAAATAAATTCACCTTTTTGTTTACAAACAAATTTTTAAAAACATTTTTTTTTATTTCAGAATTGATATTGATTCGAATTAAATTGCTTTATTTTTGTCCCTGCTTTGTGACACTGTCACACATGACACATGTTTTAAACACTCTATATATTATAATGATTTTATGTATGTTAGAGTTTTAATAGGTTTACATGTTGTCTTAGTCATTTTAGTCCATTTTATTCCTCTTATCGGTTTTAATGTGTGTATGTCTTTAAATCATTCTGGGTCTGCCTGTCATGTGACTGATCACATGACAGAAAGTAGCCAGCATAAAGGAAGCAGCATGGCAAACAAACAGGGTCTCTGTCAAGACGACCAAAGCTGGAACGAGGAGTTGGAACAACACCACAATGGACCACAAAACCTAAGGCTTCTAGTTGTATTGTGTTGTTTTAAGTTCCTTGTAGAAAACTCTCATAGTTTAATCTGACTCCATTTTTAGCTCATGCAACTCTACTGATTAGGCTGATTGTTACAGCTTATAGACGAGGTTGACAGAAGTTAGCCACTTTTGTTTCAACAGAGGATGAAACGTGTCGTTATATATGAGTGTCATAATATCTCTTTCAAGTGGATGTGTGGAAGTGACGTCAGACTGAATCAGTGTTGCCAACTTAGTGTCTTTGTCAATATTTTTAGCGACTTAACCCATTAACCCATTAGAGTTTATAAGAAAAAAACAACATAAAAGGAAAATCATGAGATGGGAAAATTAGATACATGTTTATACATTTCTCAAGTGGTTATATATATGGAATATATAGGATTAACGGGGTTTACTACTTCTCAGTAAGAATTAAAGATCATATTGCAGGTAAAAAAAAAATCAAAATTAATATATAACCTTGTATGAAAATACCATATGAAAAGTTATTGCAGGATTTAAAATGTTTTAAAACGACATAAGGGCACCAATTTAGTAGATAAAGTGAGCGATTCTTTGACTGCTCGTAAAAACCGCTTTTTTTTCAACATCGTGTCATTTTACGTCACGAAAGGGAGCCTCAGCACAGCAGCGCAGAATAGGTTTGTATTCAGAAAGAGTGGTCGTGAGTCCGTGTTTTCGGTAGTTTTTGTATTTTAATTTATCATCGTCATGGTAAATTATTGTGTTTGTCGAGGTTGCAAAAACTCCGGCCTGTCAGGACATCGAGTCCACAGGTTTCCTAACAAGAAAAAGGACGGTGCTATCTTTCGTGCCTGGGTGCGGTTTGTGCAGGTGAAGAGACGGAATTTCTCTTCTGCATCAGCTTCGAAAAACGCGGTCATGTGTAGCGTTCACTTCAGATCGGAGGATTATCATCCCGGCGATATGATGGAGTTCAACATGGGATGTGATGGGGGTGACAATTTCCACTAAGGCCCAGTATGCATCCACCTCCCTGCAGAACTGACTTTCCTCAGCTGTGAACATTCATTACCTCACATTTCCCACACAAGCACCTAAAGACGTGTATCAGGAATAAAAATATCTCTCTGTCTCTCGATGAGAAACCGCTAAGTTATATCACGTAATGTTAGTCTGGACGGATATTAATGAGCATGACATACGCCTGATCAAAGCTTATTTCTGTTATTGGTAAGTTCCGATACTCCTAGATGATCAATAATAGCTTTGCTATTAACTGATATACGATGTACAATATTGTGAGCACAGTGTGTATCGTTAGCAAATGTGTATCTATTAGCTAACACTGGTCTCTCACCAAGACACCTGTCCTGTTCTCCACTGGTTCTCCTCACACCACAACTCAATTTGTCTCCTCTGACCGTTGTTCTGTCTAACTTTAATTCCTGGCCTGTCCCTGCTCTCTTGTCAGCATAGCATAGCAGGCTCATAATTGTATGGCTGTGGTCTGTCATACGAGTAAGTATGAACAATTTCCTCAGCGTCCGAAAACGAAATGTCATTGCGATCCATTGTTTTCCTGTTGTTGAATCGACCGCTCGTTTCGCCACGCCCATTTTCAGATGCGGAAGTAACATTTTCTCACAAAAACGACTCCAGACGCCAATGTAGCGTATTTATAAGTATATTTTTAAAGAAAATCTAGTTCCTACATTATTTTTCTATACATTGACTCATTGGGTCCTCTAACCCGCCATATGCCCTTTAAGTGTGTGTCACATCTCTCAGGAATTCCCTTTTTGGGGTCGTAAATTTCTTATCAATGTAACATGATACTGTGAGTGTCTGAGTTCTGCCAGTGGTGTTCGCTTCGGGGAAAGTTACACAGATCTTTGTTGGGAGAGTGAGTTTGCCGGACTATTCATTAACTATAATGAATAGTTTGTGTGTGTGTGATTGGTCCAGGCGCTACAGTTATTGAATTATTTATTCAATAGAATGTAGTACTGTATGATGCTTCTGAAATAAAACTCAGATAGATAACTGACTTATCTTATCCATCATGTACAGTCAGTACAAGTGTATGATTTAACTTTTCCTAGTGTTAAAAAAAAAATCACAATAAATTATAATATCGAATCGCAATATTGTAAAATAACAAAATTGCAATACATATCGTATCGACACCCAAATATTGGGAGATAGGTGCATCGTCCCAGCCCTAGTGTGTGTGTGTGTGTGAGAGAGATAGAAAGAGAGAGAGAGAGTGTGTGTGTGTGAGAGATTAATGTATTTGTAAACATTTTAAGGAACTCTTAATATTAATGTAATTAATGTCCAAGCTCGCCAAGCTTTAATTTGTGGCTCGCATGGCGGTAAATAATACGGTGATATGATCATGCAGTTGTAACAAGGTTCAAATGTTATGGGAAGAAGGAGGGGGGAACCGGCGAGCATTCAAACTATTTTAATAATAAATAAACAAATACAAAAACAAAAGTATAAGCCAGCAACCCCTCACGGACGACTGCTGGCCACACAAACAAAACAAAACAAAACACAGGTTCAGGCCTGTTCCTCTCTCGATCTCCACTGTCATCGCTCCTCCTTTTATGCTTCCGCTCCTCCGTGAGAGATATGAGACCGGTGCGTCGCGCAGATGGCGCTCATCACTAATCACACCACCGGCCTCGTGCCTCGTAATCCGATCGAGAGAAAATGCCACATGATCCAACACATCGGATTGAAAACCAAAATTGAAAGGACGACGTATGGCGCACTGAACAAGTTGTTCTTCCTGTTGAATAAAGTGTTGTATAAATGAGTGTCCTGTCATTCTAAACTTCTCCTTTCACTGCGTCTGTGAAGTGGAGCAGGACAACGGCTCACCAGTCCTTGTTTCAGACTCTCATCCACAGACGAATGGTTTTGCCGCGGGGAGGAGCGTTTTTACTGCTTGATTAATATAAACAGCACTGCACAACCATTTATATGTTCATGGTCTCCAAATTATGACCAAAAATGTATAAATATTAAGTCTGCTGTTTAACCCTCTGGGGTCTAAGCTGTTTTCTGGGACCTGGAGGTGTTCTGACATGCTCTGACATTTGTCCTTTTTTCAGTTGCTTATAAACATATTAATGGCAAGGTTGTCATTACACTCTATTTAGCACAAACAGGGCTACCATAATATGTGAGCAACATGTCTGTACATGTTTGTATTTTTGAGAGAATATTGTTTATGCATGGTTATTGAAAAAAACTAAAACTTAAAGTTTCTGAAATAAGGCCACAAAACACATACTTAATATGTGTCCACAAGACTTTTGACTTATGGATGTTCTCGCCTAGAATTTTTGCTTCAAAATGATCTGAAAATCATCCTGCCTAATCATTCACATAAAACAATACATTGATTTAAATTTTGTAAAACACTTTTTGTTTGGAAAGGCAATATGCGAAAGGGGCGTGAATTATGAATAATGCAGAGCCTCCCTTTTCTGTTGTCCTTAAGACATTACAGTACTCTCTCAATATTCGAAGTGCAAACAGAGACCATAGCCGCAAATAAACAGTCCAGAGATGGGTATTGGGAGACGGACTATTGTATGCGGCCTAATTTGTGCGCAATGCACATCAGGGAGCTTGTGTTTCACTTTCAAATTCGTGATCGCGCGTACTCTGTGTATAGGGAGCAGCGGTGCTGACCGTGCATTCTACAAGATGATGTGTTCACACCGAACGCAAATTTAATTATTTGCGCGAGTAGATTACATACAAAGTCTGCAAAGACGCGAATAGACGCATCATTCGCGCCGGGAGTCGCGAATGACGCGAATTGGGCGACGCGTTTCCCGCGAACGTCTTCCGCGCAAGTTGAAAAATTTTAACTGGAGCGAATGTTAAAGCGTCTAACTAGACGCGATAGATGCGTATTGGACGCTCTATTCGCGTTCGGTGTGAACACACCAGTCTGTTGCGCAACGAATCCTCCGCCATCGTCACGCGATCAGTGAACTGTGATTCGTGCTGCACTGATTGCAACGGCAACTCGTGCTGGATGAGCAGAGCAGACTTTTACATTAGTTTATAATGGTTTTTATTTTTTTATAAAAACAGCAAAACGATAGTTTAGGCGAATGTGAGTGTAGCGGTGGAATATTCTATTGTAATCTCACCCTCACGCTCAGTCATGGCGATTTCGCGAGACAGCTTTTCACTCGACGAGAAATCTCGTCATATTTTAGTCCCGCGAGATCTTGTGGCACGAGATCTCGTCACATCCCTAATGAGCCTGCATAATGAGCCTTTCACACAGGTGTCACTGAGCCACAAGAAAGAATACAAGGACAAAAGAAAAAAAAGAAAAAAGAAAAAAAAGATATATATGTATATATATACTACAAAATTGGTTAACAGTTGGAAACATCTTGAAAAAAAAAATTTTTCCACTTGTATTTTTGCTTGCAAATTGTATAATATCCAAGGTGAACATTTCTAGTAATTGTGTAGTTAATTCTCATACTGTATTTTCAGAAAGTTTTGGATATGTATCCTCTCCCCAAATTTGGCACTAATAAAACACAATAAAAATAATTTGAAGAGAAGGCTTATATTGACCTTTTAAGATTTTGTTTACATCTACCTTGTAAATATATTCTTTGCTATTTTATTAAAAAGGTTACAGCAACAATTAAAATAACAATATTTCAAGTGTAATATTTATTTGTAAAAACTAAAGTATACATTTTATCATACGTGTTTCAAAGTTAAGGATTCATTAGTTTGAATAAAGCCTACATTGGAACAAACACTATAATAACATCTTAGTTGATGACTTTATTTTTGACAAAACAAACATAGCCTAATATATTTAACATTTGAGCAGAAATTGGTGAACAAAAGCTTATTTGATGTGGCAGTAAGTTAGTCTATTTTACAGTAATAGCTTTATAATCTTTATACTTTATAATCTATCCAAAACTAGTCAACAAAATGTTGTCTTTCATATTTCGTCTGTAACATAGGCATATAGTTTGTTGTTTTTATGATATATTAGGGCATATAAATGTTAATTTGCAGTTTAATACGTTGCTTATACAAAGACATTTTATTTCAACATATTTCAGTCGATTTTACTCATCTCAGTATAGCAATATAGTTTGGTAAAAGCTGTTCAGTTCATTCATTCACACACAGACGCGATTCATATTTAAACAGACTTTTTGCGGTTTACATACACTAGGATATCGCGATTAGAACAATAATAAAAAAAACGTAGCCTACTATTCTTCTCAGATGGATCCGTTGCTCCTCGAAATTAATTTAAACCAGCACTTCTGAGGTAAATTTCCCAGGATTATTCCTCACAGCCTCGCAAGACAACATAAAGTACTGTAATCTGAATAAATTTGGTGTGCTTTATCCATCTGATGGGCGTTTACACGTTTGCATGAGTTGCCTCAGATCATTTACGTTTGAATAGCGCGCGCTCTCCGTGGGCGTCAAATTAAAAGATAATGAGATTAAATGAGAACGACTGACATCTCTCTCTTTTCATATAGATTACATAAACAGAGAATATTTGTTTTTGTTATGAATTAGATCATTTAAAAGTACAAACTTTGAGTACAAACTGAGTTTTGTTTAAGTGTAGATACGTGCTAAAAAAAAAAAGCTCACTGTGACGGAGAGCCAGAAAGCACACCCTGTTTATTTTCTTTATTTTACAAAAATACAATGTTTTATTTCGATTGTAATTGGACACATAAAAAAGTAGACATTTAACAGTTAATTTTTTCATATTTCTTAAGTCTGTATGACCAAAAATGACGGAGAATTTTAGGTCTATTTTGCTGCTATGTGAAAAAAATGCCGGCGCGTTTGCTGACCCCAGAGGGTTAAAACAAATAAAGAACCAATGTAGGAGAATGGTTATTAACAGCGGGAAACTCTGTATCGATTTGAAGCTTGTGACATATAAACAGCACATCAACCAGATCACTTGTTCATGTATGTTTATTTTCTTTATTTTATGAAAAACACAACACTTTGTTTTTATTATGAGTGTACCCAAATAAAAGAAGACATTTAACAGTTTTGAATGATGTTTAACACTTATATGTAAGATCAAAATCAACAGAGTATTTTGAGTCTCTTTTGCACTGATAAGAAAAAAAGCAAGCTGGTCACGACGGTGACCGCCGACCCCAGAGGGTTAAGTGCTAATGTAAACATGCCCACGGAGAGCGCTATTCAAACGCAAATGATCTGAGGCAATCCATGCAAACATGTCAACGCCCAGACCAACTCGATAAAACACATTAAAAAAACCTCTTCACTGTAACCTGCATCTGTTGTCTGGTTTATTTAACTGTTAGTTTTACTTTCTTTTGGGGGATAATAATATATGAAAATGTAAATGTTCCTCTTCAGGGAGATTCCTCACCGCTGCCTTCTACCGCCAGCAGGATCTGACGGTTCAAGCAGGAATCTGTCGCTGAACCACCGGATGGGGCTTACGCCAAACATATATTATATACAATATCTACATATTAATCCTCATTCACTCTGAGTCTTTATGGTAGAGATGATCTTACCACAGTTCCTCCAGTTTACAGTGAGGATTCTCCAGTAGATCAGAAAGCTGCTTCACTCCTGAGTCTCCTAGTTTATTCCCAGACAGATCCAGTATTCTCAAGTGTGAGGGGTTTGATCTCAGAGCTGAAGCCAGAGCAGCACAACCTTCATTTGCGACACCACAATTATATAACCTGTAGATAACAATGACACACATTAAGTCTATATCCAAAGATAAAAATTACCACATAAAAAAAATGAAATAATGCTGTCAATATGAAATAAATAAAATACTTATTATTTCACATTGCTAAAATACATCAGTTAGGATTAGGGGATTAAGGGGATTCATTATTTCTATGGAAAGTCCCAATAAAACATGAAAACCCAACCTGTGTGTGCTTAATGTATTTGTAAACATTTTAAGGAACGTGTGTGTGTGTTAGGGCTGGGAGAAAAAAATCAATTCATCAAACTATCGTGTTTTTTTTTGTTTACAAACCGTAAAAAAAAAAATCACGATAGTTTGGTGAATAGATTTTTTTTTTAAATAGATTTTTCTTATTCCAGGATCGATACTGATTCAAATTAAATTGCTTTATTTTTGTCCTTCCTTATATACGAAGTTGACAGAAGTTAGCCACACTTGTTCCAACAGAGGATGAAACGTGTCGTTATATCCCTTTCGTGGAAGTGACGTGAGACTGAATCAGTGTTGTCAACTTAGCGTCTTTGTCACTATTTTTAGCAAATTTTCAGACCCCTTTAGTGACATTTTTAAAAAAAAGCGACTAGCGACAAATCTAGCGACTTTTTGGACAAACCTCAGTAACCTCCAGATGTTGTCAGTCATGCGAGTGCGAGCTCTTTCTCCCTGCCGTCACTCTCTCTAGCTGCGTCTCCCCTGTTCAGTGAATGGCTGAGAGGAGCAGCGGCTCATTCTTCTGTTGAGCGCACGGCCGCTGACAGACGGGAATCAGCAGTGTTTTTCACTGACGCATCACTTATCTGCTTCTCTTTTGTTTTAGATTTAAAGAATTTAGTTTGACCATTCTTTTCTTGTGCGTATTACTTGTAATACTCACTATCACAAAGCTTTAATTCATCCAGTTCCCGAACTCTTAATTCAGAATATTTTACACATCTAAAGAATTTAGTCATTCACCATATCATAGTTACTCGTTCCATTGTCTGACAAAAAAAAAAAAAAGGAAATGAGAATGTGGCGAGCAGGACGAGGCCGAGGGATGTGAGAGAGCGGCACGAGGCCGGTGGCATGATTAGTGATGAGCGACACCTGCGTGATGCACCGGTCTCGTATCTCTCATGGAGGAGCGGAAGCATAAAGTAGGAGCGACGACATTGATGATCGAGAGAGGAACAGGCCCGAATTTATGTTGTGTTTTGTTTTATTTTGGGTAGCCAGCAGTCGTCCGCGAGGGGCTGCTGGCGGTTCTTTTTTCTTTTGTTTGTTTTATTTTAAATAAAGTATTTGAATGTTCGCCGGTTCCCGCCTCCTTCTTCCCTGAACTTTACTACAGAGAACATCTTTATTGGACATTCAGCTATTTTATATTATATTAAAATACAGTATGTGAGCATGAATTTAGAGAGAAATCATTAGGCAGAACGCAAGTATGACGCGATGGCATCATGAATATGCTAATTGATGTATGACGTAATCTAGCGACATTTAGGGAAGGCATTTAGCTACTTTCCTTTGAAAATAGTTGGCAACACTGGACTGAATGCAAAGAAAAGCCCTCGCGCTACTCATATGCTGAGAGAGAGATAAGACAGTAGAGCTGCATGATCTTTAAAATACTGTGATCTCCATTCAAACAACCACACAATCTTCTTCAAATTCCTCTTTCTTTTAAACCTTTGACAAAATCATATAGCAAAATCTGTGTTGGCGCTGCCGCTGACCCAGAGAGAGTTGTCATGAAACAGTTTCACAAAAGGTCTTTTAAACCTCATAATGGTATCAAGCATGGATAAATGAACAATAAGGAACGGGACGTGGTTGATGATTTAAAAGCACATTAGAACTCAAATCGGCACTCACACAATGTCATCTTGTGGCGCCTGTCAGTGTGTCCCGCTTCGTAACGTTTGAGTGGTGTGTTGACCTTAAAAATTGAAATGGTATTTTTTGTGTATTTTATTTTACTATTGCATTCGTTATATAGTGAATTATTTCCTCCGGGACTTTTATTTTGAAATAACGATCTGATAGCGCAATAGAGAGCCTAAGTCCCTCCCCTTCCGGTGCACCACCATGGGACCTTATTTCGGAAAAATATTGTATGGTAGTCAATGGTGAGAGACTACAAATATTTGGATCCCGTTTGAATTGTGCCCTGAATTACACATATGATGTTTGTCAATTTAAAAGATACATTTTAAAGTCAAGAAAGTCGCAGTTTGATGTGAAACTGTTGAGGTATAAGACCCAAAAGGCGCGCATGTGAAGTCATACCTTTTCTCTCGAACTTTGTAGAGAATGGTTTGAACTGAGAGCAATCAGTTGACTGTAATCCAACAGTATTATTGTATTTCTTTTTCTGTAATATATATTTACATATTTTATTTTTTGTATTTCAGTTTTACAGTAAAGAATAATCACAGAGAAAAGTTACGCCTTGGGACTTTATTCCAATATGTTCACTATCTGTCTAATGGAGCACAGACACGTTCTGTGAGAGCAGAATATACACACAAAATGACGTAATAAACACCCATCTTGCTTCTTGTGCGTGCAACCATTTTTTGAATGACTTTTCACAACAGTGAAAAACTTGTGAAATATTATTCCAATGTAAAACAGCTCTTTTCTACGTGAATATATAGTAAAGTGTAACTTTCTATTCATCAAAGAATCGTGAAAAAAAATTGTACACGACTGTTTTCAACATTGATATTAATAATAATAATGAATGTTTTATGAGCATCAAATCATCATAGAATGATTTCTGAAGGATTATTCAGCTTTGATCACAGGAATAAATTACATTTTTAAAATATATTAAAATAGGAAACAGTTATTTTAAATTGTCATAACATTACTGTTTTTTTTTGTTGTATTTTTAATCAAATAAATGCAGCATTGGTGAGCAGAAGAGACTTCTTTTAAAAACATTAAAAATCTTAAAGGTCCAAAACTTTTAAACGGCAGTGTGTGTTGTGATTTGGTTGCGGAAGGCACTGAGCACAAAGATTGACGAACCAAACGCAGTTTATTGAGAGCACAATCCAAAGTCATAGTCCATGAAAACAGGCAGAAGGTCAGAGCTCAGAAAATCAGTCCAAAAAAAACAAACAAATCCAGAGGGCAAGACAAGAACGAGAAAACCAGGGGGTTATTCCAGAAAGCAGGTTGTGTGACAGACCCGGGTATGTTTAAGCGTAAGTAAGCGGATAACCTCAACTCTCGGTTTCACAAACAGAGGTAACTTTCATGGTATGTAAGTAGCCATAGCAGCTCCGGAGCCGGTTCTGTTCCAGGGTTAGTTTACTTCAGAGGTGATCAGCGTATGCGTGCCCTATTGATGAGGCTCCAGTGGGCCTGACAGTTATATCTATATAAAGCACTGTTAAAACAAGGTAATGTTCATTTTATTATAATATATAGCTAATTCCCCTCTCACACATTGTTTATCTGCATTCAGACGTTTTTTTTTTTTTTTGCAACAGGATGTTCCCTATCAGTCGCTCACGTTCGACGTAACGTCGACGTGACGACATAATTGGGATCGCCTTAAGAGACCAATCTACTTCAAGAGTATTAAAACGAGCCAATGCATATTGGCATGCGATAATTGCATCAGCTGCTCTGCTTGCAGCGCGAGCATATAACGAGCAGCAGGTGCGTCGCATATTGTCTTTCGCTTCGGAGCCGAGCGGTTCTACTGTTCCTGCTCTACAATCTTCTGACAGTGTTCAACTTCAAAAGAAGAAAACAAGTCTGCTCTTGAGGGGAACACCTCTCCAAAGCTGGTGTTGGTGTTACAGCACAGACAGCGCTGGCCGCGATCTCACAGAGAGCCGGCAAAACAGCTGTTTTCACAGCTCATAATTTTGCGCCTTCAATGAGAATGTGAGTGCTCACATCAGGCTTGCACTATCGTCCTGTTTGTCTAGCCGCGGTCATCCCTGGGTGCTTCAGCACCAGAGAGAGCAGTTTTTCCTGAATGAGCATACACGGTTTGACACTGCATCTTTTTCAAGACGTCAAATAAAACGTGTGTTTATGGATGCGGCCGTTTCCTATCCTCATGTGACGGCCACGATCACTGTTTCACATGCCTGGCAGCTTCTGGATGGGATGCTGGTCATTCTCGTGATGGACCTAGCATTTCATTCAGGGCTCCAGGAGAGAATAGACGTCGATCGCAACATCACAGAGAAGGTTGGACATTAAGATGATTCTGAGCTCCTACTATAATGGTGCATGCTCATGCTGAATCAGATTCAGATTTGACTTGACAGCCATGCTTTCCCGGGTTACACTGGGGGCGCAGTGTGACACTTAATCGCCTTGCCCCGCCCCGTGCCTTTCCGGATGTGTGTGAAAAACTTTTTGCAGTATGGAAGCATTTTGGTGCCAATATGGCAAGCCAAACATGCCAAAAGTTTTTCCTCTCTCACTACCCTCAATGGTGGGGCGGCAGTGCTACTGCAGACTGCCTCTTCCCTGCATGTGACAACCACCCTGCAAAAAAAAAAAAAAAAAAGGCCAAACAGTCATAATGCATGAGGGTAGTTCTGAGTCGGGGTTGAGCTGCACCTGGTGACTGACCGTGTCTAAAGCCAGATGATGTCCACCCTCGTGGTCCAGAAACGCCCCCTGACTAAACCTTGCAGAGATATGAGACATCACTAAAGTTCGCTTTCTCAAAGCTCCCATCTCACGAGGTGGCCTTTCGGCGACACTGTTTGAGACTGTGCCCTGCGGTTTCCGCAGTTCAAAAGCAGGCTGAGGTAACCAAAAAGCTTGCCACAATGTGCTCCCTGAGTCACTGGTGGGCTCCCGCTCAGTCCGTTTGTCGCCAAGGGTGTCAGTCCCCTGTGAAAAAAAACCCCTAAAGACCCTCCGCCACAGCCAGCTCTACTGTGACGTTGAGCTTTCGCAGAAAGACTGCAACACCCGTCTCAGCAGGGCGACCCAGAGTCAGCTACTCTTCCCCGGAGGAGGACCGGGTGGAGAACTTTTGTTGAATCATTCTGTTCCGCCACTGGCGTCTCAGCCAGCGGTACCAAATTTTCAGCAAAAGCAGCTTCTCTATCTTTAGGTCCCAAGAGAGCGAAGTTGGCGGTGTGCGACGCTATGCCTTGCCACCCTCTGCCCCCTCTTGCTTCGCCAGCGGTAGCCTGATGTGCTCGAGGCCGCGCCAATGCCGTCTCACTCATCCCCTACCGATCGGTGGAGTCAGGTTAGTGTTGCACACTCAGACCCCACGTCGGGCCGCTATGGTGTCCGAGTCGGGTCCCTGCATTCCGCCGCGCTGCCCCACCATGGGTACGTCTGTCGTGCCGTTGGTCCCGCTTGTACAGCCTGGCTAGCGCTTCCCAGCCCGTCTCGCTGGCTCATCCGTACCATCAGACTCGGCTATGCGATTCAGTTTGCCCGGCGTCCCCCGGACTTCACAAGGCAGAAATTGCAGTCCTACTGGCGAGGGATGCAATCGAGCCAGTCCCTCGATCCGTTATGAAGACCGGCTTCTACAGCCCGTACTTCATTGTACCCAATAAAAGCAATCTGTTACGACCTATCTTGGACCTGCGTGTCCTGAACCGGTCCCTTCACAGGCTGCCGTTCAAGATGCTTACTCGCATTTTCAAGTGCATCCGTCCCCAAGATTGTTTCGCAGCGATCGACCTAAAGGATGCGTACTTTTGCGTCTCGATTCTCCCTCGACACAGACTGCTTCTTTGCTCTGTGTTCAAGGGAAGGGCATATCAGTACAAAGTCTTACCCTTCGGGCTGGCCCTGTCACCCCATGTCTTCACGAAAGTCGCAGAGGCGGCCATTGCTCCCATGTGCGAGCGTGGTGTTCGTATCCTCAACTACCTTGACAGCCCAGTTGAGAGAGCAGTTGTACGAACATGGTGCTCAGTCACCTCAGCCACCTAGGGCTTCGGGTCAACTGGGATAAGAGCAAACTCACCCCCGGGCAGAAGATCTCTTTTCTCGGTATGGAGTTGGCCTCGATCAACATGACAGCGCGCCTCACTGAGGCCCGTGTACAGTCAGTGTTGAACTGCGTGAGCTCGCTCAGACGCAGAACAGAGGGACCACTGAAACTTTTCAGAGGCTCCTGGGGCATATGGCATCTGCAGCCATGGTAACGCCGCTCGGATTGCTTCATATGAGGCCGCGCTAACACTGGCTCCATGATCGAGTCCCCAGATGAGCATGGCAGAGCGGCTCGTGCCGGGTCCAAGTGACCCCGCATTGTCGCCAAACTCTCAGCTTGTGGTCAGACTAGGGGTGTCCCCGACTAAGGATTTTCATAGTCGAATCAGAATCGTTAAGTCTTCCCTATAGTCGACTAATAGTCGAATCGTGTGTGGGGTTGGGGAGGGGGCAGGGCTTTAACATTTTAAAGCCGCGATGTACAGAACATCACACAAAGATATAGAAGAAAATGTATAAAAACATTTCGATAAAACTAAGAAACACATCAATAAACACATCAATAAAACTAAGAAATAACATAAATAACTGCAGAAAGGCCACACTGCAGACAGGATTTGCATTTCACATGCAAATCAAATTAAATCGGCTAAATTGCCTGTGCAAGCAGGCTCTCTTTGTACAGAGCGCAACATCGATGCACCGAAAAATAATCAACAATTAATTTACAGAATTAAATTAGAACAGAATATACCTTTCTAATAAATAAAAATACAAAACGAAATAAGCCAGAATCAAGTCACAAGATGCAGAACAAATGTGTGCAAAGTGCCTAAAGTGCAGGGGAACATATTCAAAACACAAGCCACAAATAGTTAAATTAGATAACCCTGAGTGATAATAAATAAAATAAAAATAAATAAATTATTAAAATAATGAAAGTATAGCCAGAATTGTCAACTTTGTCTTTTTAACTGCAGAAACAACAATAAACGCTAAATTCGAGTGACAGTTTAGCTAAACATGTTCACAGCATCCAAAAATCAAATTAGAACCGGCTGAAATGTTTTGAAATCACTTGTACCCTACCTGATCGAGAGAAAAAAAATCTAGTCTTTCACTCTGTCTGTGTCTCTGTGTCAGTTTGAGTCTTTTCAAATTGTGTGCGTGGATAAAATACAATCTAAAACGCTTAACATGAAAAACGTTTAACGGCTTAATGTCCTAAGACTGTTATATTAAAAGATCAAATTCTGTACACACCTTATTAATAAAGCATACTGTATAGCCTACAGAAAAGCAGATGAGCCCAGAATATGAATGCAACGCGTTTAATTAAACGCTAATTTTCCTCCCATTGAAAAAAATTGTTATAAAGAAAACGCTTTACGTGACTTTCTATAGGAGGAACACGCTGCGTTCGTATTCTGGGTTTATCTGCACATAGTATGGTTTCTTAACCCTCTAAGGTCGGCTATCGCGCCGGCGCGATAGTCTCGCTTTTTTTCTTATCAGTGCAAAAGAGACTCAAAATACTCTGTTGATTTTGATTTTACATATTTGTGTTATACATCATTCGATCCTGTTAAGTGTCCATTTTTTTGTGTATACTCACAATATAAACAAAGTATTGTGCTTTTAGTCAAATAAAGAAAAATAAACATGATGCTAGTTTTGCCTTCTCTCTGTCAGTGAAGTCCATTCTGAAACGCGTCCGAAAATTAACTGTAATTCCGCGAATACTTGTCATACAGGCACGAGTGTTTTTCCATAATGAAGCTTGAACTCTCTTCTTTTAAATGAATTAATTTATATAAAAAAACAAATATTCTCAGTTAATGTAATCTGTATGAAAAGAGAGAGATGTCAGTCTTTTTCTTTCCAGCTCATTATACCTGATTACGCGTTAATGTGCCACGCCCACGGAGAGCGCGCGGTATTCAAACGCAAATGATCAAAGGCAAGCCATGCAAACATGCCAACGCCCACCAGCTGGATTATAAAACACATCATGTTTAGTAAGTTTCTTACTACCGCTGTGAACACAGCGTATCCCTACGCTGTGAGGAATAATACTATCTAATAACCCTGGAAAATGTACCAGAAGTGCTGGTAGTTTCACTTCGAGGAGCAACGGATCCAGCTGATGTAGTAAGTCATTTCTTCTTAAGTGCTTTGTTCTAATCGCGATATTGAATAGTGTCTATAAACCGCAAACAGACTGTTTAAATATGAATTGCGTGTCTGTGTGTAGGCTAAATGATGAATGAACGGCACAGGCGCGCGCGCTTGTTTACTACAGTTATACAGCGCGTGTCTGTGCCGTTCATTCACTCTCGCATCTACATTAGTAAACATGTTATTTTTACATGAACACATCCAAACTATATTGCTATAGCCTACTAAGATGAGTAAAAATAGACTGAAATATGTTGAAATAAAATGTCTGTATAAGCAACAAACTGCAAATTAACATGTATATGCTAATACAGGTCCTTCTCAAAAAATTAGCATATTGTGATAAAGTTCATTATTTTCCATAATGTAATGATAAAAATTAAACTTTCATATATTTTAGATTCATTGCACACCAACTGAAATATTTCAGGTCTTTTATTGTTTTAATACTGATAATGACAATGACAATGACAATTGACAATGACAATGACAATTTATTTATATAGCACTATTAAAAACAACAGCTGTTGACCAATGTGCTTTCCACATAGACTCACAAATCAATAAGGAACTTTATATTTAAGTAACATGTAAGCACATATAAAAACACAGTCTTTAATCAAAAGCTTTTGAAAATAAATATGTTTTAAGTTTGGATTTAAAAATAGTAAGAGATGGAGCCTGTCTTAAGCTAATTGGGAGAGTATTCCAAAGTCTAGGTGCAGCGATGCAAAACGCTCGATCTCCTCTGCGCTTTAGCTGCGATTTTGGGATAGACAGTAAGGCCAGATTTGAAAAGCGCAGAGACCTTGCAGGCTTTTGTTCTATTAATAATTCCACTAGATACGTTGGTGCTAATCCATTCAAAGATTTATAAACTAAAAGTAATACTTTAAATTCTACTCTGTAACACACCGGTAACCAGTGCAATGATCTTAGAATTGGTGTAATATGCTCTCTCTTTTTTTTTCCGCACAGAAAACGGGCCGTAGCATTTTGGACAAATTGTAAACGAGATAGTGTTTGCTGACAAATTCCCAGATATAATGAGTTACAATAGTCCAATCTCGTCGAAATAAATACATGAATTAATTTCTCAAGATCTTTGAATGAGAGAAACGGTTCCCTTTCAAGGGAACTCGAGCTGCGTCAAGCTGTGGGAACGCCTCTGCGTTGTGGGTCCTGAAGCACGTATGGAATCAGCCCAGTGGAGAGATGGAACGTCATAGGCGGGTGACGTCATCGACCAGGAAACTATAAAGCACCCCATAAACACAAGCGCAATAGCTTCTGTGCCTTCAGTCGCGCTATATGTGAATCTGTCCCTGTGTGAATATTGTCTGTCCTTACATACTCTGCACCACACAAACAATTTATATATATATATATATATTAAGAGAGATATGGCGAACAAACAGCAGTTTAGGGAGTGTGTCCCTCCCTGCTCGCGTTATTTAACGAGTGGGGATACACACGTTCTTTGTGTTGTTTGTTTGGGAGTGTAGCATGCCCAGTCAGCTCTCGAGGGAGCTGATTGTGAGCATTGCGAGCGTCTGCCATTGAGGACGCTCCGCTCCCGCCGGGCGCTCTTCGAGGAGAGCGGTTCGGTGCGCGCTCCCCGCGGTTCGGGTCCCGCTCTTGCCGAGGCAGAGCGACGACGCGTATCGTGGGGATCGCTTATGGATCTCTCAGCGGGGTTAGAGACGGGCTCTGCCTTATCTCTCCCTTCACCTGTGAGATCCAGTGCCTCAGTCCCGTATTCGGAAGCACGCGCTGCGGTTTCTTCCGCTCGGGCTGAGGCACCAGTGTTGCTTCTATCCAGTTCTGAGGAGCTGGATGTTGCTAGTATATATGAGGGAGATGTGGAGGATTCGCCACCTTACACTCCCGAAAGCGATGAGCTAGTGGAGGTATTAACAAGAGCTGTAGAAAAACTCAGCATTGTATGGCCAGTGACTAGACAGGAGTCTGTTTCTAAATTAAAATTAGATGAGAGATTTTCGCCGTCACGAGTGCAACCTCCACGCCGGTGCGTGCCGTCTTTTTTTTCCCGATCTCCACACTGAGGTGTCGAAATCGTGGGAAAAACCGGTGTCATATAGAGAAAATGTTTAGTCCCCAGACTTCAACATATTCCAATATTGTGGGGGATAAATCATATGGTTGTTCGGCTATGCCTCGCGTGGTAGAGACGCTTGCGAGTTTTCTCTCCCTCGAGGCTGCGTCATCTGTTAAGGCACCGGCATTACCCACCAAGCCTCTTAGGAATATTTCGTTTTTTGTGGGTAAAGCGTATTCGGCAGCAGGTCATGTCTGCATACTATGTCTATTATGAAAAGAAAAAAAAACGGGCATACCAGGCTGACCTGCTGAGGGACGTGAGTGAGAGTGAGGAGGTCAGTGCTGACGTGGTTCGCGAACTGCGTCAGGCGGCTGATTTTTCCCTGCGTGGCCGTAGAAAGACATCTGTGGTTAAATCAGACAAATATAAAAGGGAAAGGAAAAGCTTTCCTTTTAGACACTCCTCTCTCCCCCCTGGGTTTATTTGGCGATGCTGTAAATTCTGTCATCGATAAATTCCAGGAGAAGGAAAAGCAAACAACAGCTTTTAACAAATTTCTCCCTTTTAAAAATTCATGTCCCTGGGACTGCTGGGCGGGAGCAGCCCTGGCCGTCTGCGAGCTCATCACATAGGGCGCTGAAGCAGAGTGTCGCGTCTCGTGCTCCCCCTGCTGGACAGTGGGCTCAGCCGCGGCACTCTCAGCCGAAATCTCCCAGTAATAGAACTGATCTGAGGACAGTTATATTAGCTAAGAAGGCTTCGGCTAAGAAGAAGTCCTGGCGCCACGGCGCGCAGGACACTGAGGGTGGTTCCCACCGAGGCGGAAAGGTGTTCACCTCTTTCTACGGTGCCCATTCCTCCTCGGTGCCCTCAGGGGCCCGTTCTGCCAACCCCGCCTTAATGCCGGGGCGCAGACGGTCCCAGCGAGCGATTTCCCGAGGGACGCTCGCTCCCTCTGAGGAGGGTTTCAGAGCGGTTAAACCAGTTGATCCCTGCCGGTGTGCCGTTACAGGGCGCTGCGTTTGCTGCTCAAGTTACACCAGAGGCCAGTCTCGAGAGACTGGTACCCTTAGTAGAATTTCTGGCAGAGGGGAAAAGCCTTCCAAAAATATCTCATTGGGTCCTGCAGACAATAGAAAAGGATTATGCTATCCAATTCAGGTGTCGTCCACCAAGATTCAGAGGGGTTCTGCCTACAGTGGTGGGCCCCGAGCAGGCTCTGGTTATGGAACAAAAGGTGAAAGCACTCCTTCAAAAGGAGGCTATAGAACGGGTTCCTCCTCCCAGTGTGGAGTCAGGCTATTACGGCCGATATTTCATCGTTCCAAAGTAGGATGGGGGGTTGCGTCCAATTTTAGACCTGCGCCTATTGAATCGCTCGGTAGGGAAGCCAAAATTCAGGTTGCTCTCTATCAAGCAGATCGTGTCACAGATCAGATCCGAGGACTGGTCTGTCACGATAGATCTAAGGGACGCGTACTTCCACATTTCCATCCTTCCACAACACAGGAAGTTCCTGAGGTTCGCCTTCGGGGGCGAGGTGTACCAGCACAGGGTTCTTCCGTTTGACCTAGCTTTATCTCCCCGCACTTTCACGATGGTGGTTCGGCATCGAGATGTCGTTCTCGTTCATATCAGGAAGTTGGGGTTGAGGCTGAACGCAAAGAAAAGTGTATTATCTCCTTCTCAGAAGACCACTTTTCTGGGTGTCGTTTGGGTTTCGGTTTCGATGCAGGCGCGACTCGCTCCGACCCGCATCGCTTCGATTCTCTCAGCTGTGAAACAAGTAAAGCTAGGCCAGCTACTTACTGTAATACAGTTTTAGAGACTGTCGGGTCTGATGGCAGCAGCGTCCAACGTTATACCTTGCGGCCTGTTGTACATGAGACCGCTACAGTGGTGGCTCAGGACCAAGGGATTCTCCCCGAGGGGAAATCCGCTCCGCACGGTCAAAGTCACGCGGCGCTGCCTTCGTGCTCTGGTCATGTGGAAAGAAACTTGGTTCCTATTCAAAGGTCCTGTGCTGGGTCGCGTGGCGCTAATGGCGGATGCTTCCCTCACAGGGTGGGGGGCGGTCACGAGTGGTCGTCCAGCCCAAGGTCTGTCTCAGGACCATCATCTATCATGGCTTATAAATTGTCTAGAGATGTTGGCGGTGTTCCAGGCTCTGAAACACTTCCTAGCAGACCTGAGAGGTCATCATGTGTTAGTTCAGTCAGACAACACGTCGGTGGTCTCTTATATAAATCATCAGGGGAGCCTGCGGTTTCGCCGGCTTTACAAGTTGGCCCGTCAGATCCTCCTGTGGTCCCAAGGGAGGTTACTATCTCTGAGAGCAATGTATCTTCCTGGGTATTTGAATGTGGTAGCAGACTCCCTGTCGAGGCAGGGGCCGAGGCCGGGGGGGTTGGAGTCTCCACCCCGAGGTGGTGGAGCTCCTTTGGTGAGTTTCGGTCGCGCCGAGGTGGACCTATTCACTTCCAAGGTGACCACGCACTGTCATCTGTGGTTTTCCATCAGCCATCCAGCCCCTCTGAGGTTGGACGCTATGGGGCAGCCGTGGCCGAGGTCACGTCTGTTCACCTTTTCCCCGATTGCTCTGCTACCTGGAGTTCTGGAGAGGGTTCGCCGGGACGGGGTCAGCCTACTACTAGTAGCCCCGTTCTGGCCGGCCCGAGTATGGTTTGCGGACCTGATTTCTCTCCTGGACGGTTCTCCTTTGGAGCTCCCGGTCAGGAGGGATCTACTCTCTCAGGCGGGCAGCATGATATTTCACCCCCGCCCAGTACTGTGGGCTTGGCCTCCGAGGGGGCCCAGCTCATGAACTCTGGTCTCTCAACCGAGGTTGTTGAGACCATTCTTCACTCCAGAGCTCCATCCGCGAGGAAGCTTTATGCCTTGAAGTGAAAACTTTTCACTTCTTGGTGTGGAGAACACCTGCAGGACCCGGTTAACGGCCCAGTGGGTGCAGTGCTGGAATTCCTGCAGGAGCGCTTCTCCACAGGGCTATCCCCCTCCACACTAAAGGTGTATGTGGCGGCACTGGCTGCTCACCACGTCCCTTTCAGTGGAGTTTCTCTGGGGAGACACCCGCTTATAACTCGTTTCCTTCGTGGCACATTGAGGCTGAGGCCAGCAGTTCGTACGAGGGTGCCGGCCTGGGATCTGGCCATCGTATTAGAAGGTCTTTCCCAAGCTCCTCTTGAACCTATCGAAGAAGTTCCTGAGAAGTTTCTCACGTTTAAGACTATCTTTCTTCTTGCTATCTCCTCACTAAAGAGAATCGGTGATTTGCAGGCTCTGTCGGTTTCACCCTTGTGCCTGGAATTTTCGCCTGGCATGGTTAAGGCTTTTTTGCGTCCTAGACCAGGTTACGTTCCCTAGGTCCCTACTAATGTTGTTAGACCTACAGTTCTGCAGGCCTTCTGTCCTCCTCCATTTCTGTCGTCTGACCAGGAGAAACTTAATTTACTCTGCCCTGTTAGGGCGTTAGACGCCTATATCCACAGAACTGCCCTGTGGAGGAAGTCAGAACAACTATTTGCGTGTTTTGGGCCACCCAAGAAGGGGTGTCCCGTGTCTAAACAGAGAATAAGCAAGTGTGTGGTCGAGGCTATCTCACTTGCCTATGAGTCGGCTGGTCAGCCTTCACCTTGGCTGTACGAGCCCACTCTATCAGGAGTATGGCGGCTTCTAAAGCCTTATTGTCAGGAGTTTCCCTCAGTGACGTTTGTGATGCGGCTGGATGGTCTTCACCGCATACTTTCATTAAGATCTATGACCTAGACTTAATTCCTTCCCCTGGGGCACAGGTGCTCTCGCCCTCTGTGCGCTAGTTCTCACATGGCGGTCACTTGGTCCTATGGCTACGTGGGTATTAGCGTTCCCACAGCTTGACGCAGCTCGAGTTCCCTTGAAAGGGAACGTCTCGGTTACGTATGTAACCTTAGTTCCCTGATAGGGAACGAGACGCTGCGTCATTCCACCATACTCCCGGCATTCCCGCTAGCGCTTCCTTCAGGCCTATCAGAAGCTATTGCGCTTGTGTTTATGGGGTGCTTTATAGTTTCCTGGTCGATGACGTCACCCGCCTATGACGTTCCATCTCTCCATTGGGCTGATTCCATACGTGCTTCAGGACGCACAACGCAGAGGCGTTCCCACAGCTTGACGCAGCGTCTCGTTCCCTATCAGGGAACTAAGGTTACATACGTAACCGAGACGTTTT
>JAVALU010000357.1:0-27538 GCA_030770095.1 Gila robusta
GCCCGTGTTGTTGTTGGAGAGATTGTGTTGCTGAGAGTATAAAGAAAGATAGATTAGTTAGAAAGAAAGATAGATAGATTAGTTAGAAAGAAGAAAGAAAGATAGATTAGTTAGAAAGAAAGAAAGAAGATAGATTAGTAGTAGAAAGAAAGAAAGAAAGATAGATAGTTAGTAGAAAGAGAAAGAAAGAAGATAGATAGATTAGTTAGAAAGAAAGAAAGAAAGATAAGATAGATTAGTTAGAAAGAAAGAAGAAAGATAGATAGATAGTAGAAAGAAAGAAAGAAAGATAGATAGATTAGTTAGAAAGAAAGAAAGAAAGAAAGATAGATAGATTAGTTAGAAAGAAAGAAGAAAGAAAGAAAGAAAGATTAGTTAGAAAGAAAGAAAGAAAGATAGATAGATTAGTTAGAAAGAAAGAAAGAAAGAAAGAAAGATAGATAGTTAGAAAGAAAGAAAGAAAGATAGAAAGAAAGAAAGAAGAAAGAAAGAAAGAAAGAAAGAAAGAAAGATAGATAGAAAGATAGATAGATAGATTAGTTAGAAAGAAGAAAGAAAGATAGATAGATAGATAGAAGATAGATTAGTTAGAAAGAAAGAAAGAAAGAAAGAAAGAAAGAAAGAAAGATAGATAGATTAGTTAGAAAGAAAGAAAGAAAAGAAAGAAAGAAAGAAAGAAAGAAAGATAGATTAGTAGAAAGAAAGAAAGATAGATAGATTAGTTAGAAAGAAAGAAAGATAGATTAGTTAGAAAGAAAGAAAGAAAGAAAGAAAGAAAGATAGATTAGTTAGAAAGAAAGAAAGAAAGAAAGAAGATAGATAGTTAGAAAGAAAGAAAGATAGAAGATTAGTAGAAAGAAAGAAAGAAGAAAGAAAGAAAGAAAGAAAGATAGATTAGTAGAAAGAAAGAAAGAAAGAAAGAAGATAGATTAGTTAGAAGAAAGAAAGAAAGATAGATAGATAGAAAGAAAGAAAGAAAGAAAGAAGATAGATTAGTTAGAAAGAAAGAAAGAAAGAAAGATAGAAGATTAGTTAGAAAGAAAGAAAGAAAGAAAGATTAGGTAGAAAAAGAAAGAAAGAAAGAAAGATTAGTTAGAAAGAAAGAAAGATAGATTAGTTAGAAAGAAAGAAAGATTAGGTAGAAAAGAAGAAAGAAAGAAAGAAAGAAAGAAAAGAAAGATAGATTAGTTAGAAAGAAAGAAAGAAAGATAGAAAGAAAGAAAGAAAAGAAAGAAAGATTAGGTAGAAAGAAAGAAAGAAAGAAAGAAAGAAAGAAAGAAAGAAAGATATAGAAAGAAAGATAGATTAGTTAGAAAGAAAGAAAGATAGATTAGTTAGAAAGATAGATTAGTTAGAAAGATAGATTAGTTAGAAAGAAAGATAGATTAGATAGAAAGAAAGAAAGATAGATTAGGTAGAAAGAAAGATTAGGTAGAAAGAAAGAAAGAAAGAAAGAAAGAAAGAAAGAAAAGAAAGAAAGAAAGAAAGAAAGAAAGATAGAAAGAGAAAGAAAGATTAGGTAGAAAGAAAGAAAGAAAGAAAGAAAGAAAGAAAGAAAGAAAGAAAGAAAGAAAGATAGAAAGAAAGAAAGAAAAAAGAAAGAAAAATAAAGAAGATTAGTTAAAGAAAGAAAAGAAAGAAAGAAGATTAGTTAGAAAGAAGATAGATTAGTTAGAGAGAAAGAAAGAAAGATAGATAGATTAGTTAGAAAGAAAAAAGATAAATAGATAGTTAGAAAGAAAGAAAGATAGATAGATTAGTTAGAAAGAAAGAAAGATTAGTTAGAAAGAAAGAAAGATAGAAAGATTAGTGAAAGAAAGAAAGAAAGATTAGTTAGAAAGAAAGAAAGAAAGATAGAAAGAAAGAAAGAAAGAAAGATTAGTAGAAAGAAAGAAAGAAAGAAAGAAAGATTAGTTAGAAAGAAAGAAAGATAGATTAGTAGAAAGAAAGAAAGAAAGATTAGAAAGAAAAGAAAGAAAGAAAGAAAGAAAGAAAGATAGTAGAAAGAAAGAAAGAAAGAAAGAAAGAAAGAAGAAAGAAAGAAGAAAGAAAGAAAGAAAGAAAGAAAGAAAGAAAGATTAGTAGAAAGAAAGAAAGAATAGAAGAAAGAAAGAAGTAGAAAGAAAGAAAGATAGATTAGGTAGAAAGAAAGAAAGAAAGAAAGAAAGAAAGAAAGAAAGAAAGAAAGAAAGATAGATAGATAGAAAGAAAGAAAGAAAGATAGAAAGAAAGAAAGAAAGAAAGATAGAAAGAAAGAAAGAAAGAAAGATAGATTAGTAGAAAGAAAGAAAGAAAGAAAGAATAGAAAGAAAGAAAGAAAGAAAGAAAAGATAAGAAAGAAAGAAAGAAAGAAAGAAAGAAAGAAAGAAAGAAAGATTAGAAAGAAAAGAAAGAAAGAAAGAAAGAAAGAAAAGAAAGAAAGAAAGAAAGAAAGATAGATAGTAGAAAGAAAGAAAGAAAGAAAGAAAGAAAGAAAGAAAGAAAGAAGAAAGAAAGAAAGAAAGAAAGAAAGATAGAAAGAAAGAAAGAAAAGAAAGAAAGATAAGAAAGAAAGAAAGAAAGATAGAAAGAAAGAAAGAAAGAAAGAAAAGAAAGAATAGAAAGAAAGAAAGAAAGATAGAAAGAAAGAAAGAAAGAAAAGATAGATAGAAAGAAAGAAAGAAAGAAAGAAAGAAAGATAGATTAGTAGAAAGAAAGAAAGAAAAGAAAAGAAAGAAAGAAAGATAGATAGAAAGAAAGAAAGAAAGAAAGAAAGATAGAAAGAAAGAAAGAAAGAAAGAAAGAAAGAAAGAAGAAAGAAAGAAAGAAAGATAGAAAGAAAGAAAGAAAGATAGATAGAAAGAAAGAAAGAAAGAAAGATAGAAAGAAAGAAAAGAAAGAAAGAAAGAAAGATAGATTAGTAGAAAGAAAGAAAGAAGAAAGATAGAAAGAAAGAAAGAAAGAAAGAAAGAAAGAAAGAAAGAAAGAAAGAAAGAAGAAAGAAAGAAAGAAAGAAAGATAGAAAGAAAGAAAGAAAGAAAGAAAGAAAGATAGATTAGTTAGAAAGAAAGAAAGAAAGATAGATAGAAAGAAAGAAAGAAAGAAAGAAAGATAGATAGTAGAAAGAAAGAAAGAAAGAAAGAAAGATAGAAAGAAAGAAAGAAAGATAGAGAATAGAAAGAAAGAAAGAAAGAAAGAAGAAGATTAGTTAGAAAGAAAGAAAGAAAGAAAGAAAGAAAGATAGAAGATTAGTTAGAAAGAAAGAAAGATAGATAGATTAGTTAGAAAGAAAGAAAAGAAAGAAAGAAAGAAAGAAAGATAGATTAGTTAGAAAGAAAGAAAGAAAGAAAGAAAGATAGATTAGTTAGAAAGAAAGAAAGAAGAAGAAAGAAAGAAAGAAAGATAGATAGTTAGAAAGAAAGAAAGAAAGAAAGATAGATAGTTAGAAAGAAAGAAAGAAAGATAGATAGATTAGTTAGAAAGAAAGAAGAAAGAAAGATAGATTAGTTAGAAAGAAAGAAAGAAAGATAAGAAAGAAAGAAAGAAAGAAAGAAAGATAGAAAGAAAGAAAGAAAGAAAGAAAGAAAGAAAGAAAGAAAGATAGAAAGAAAGAAAGAAAGATAGATTAGTTAGAAAGAAAGAAAGAAAGATAGATAGTAGAAAGAAAGAAAGAAAGAAGAAGAAAGAAAGAAAGAAAGAAAGATAGAAGATTAGTTAGAAAGAAAGAAAGAAAGAAAGAAAGATTAGTTAGAAAGAAAGAAAGATAGATAGAAAGAAAGAAAGAAAGAAGAAAGATTAGTAGAAAGAAAGAAAGAAAGATAGATAGATTAGTAGAAAGAAAGAAAGAAAGAAAGAAAGAAAGAAAGATAGATAGAAAGAAAGAAAGAAAGATAGATTAGTAGAAAGAAAGAAAGAAAGAAAGAAAGAAAGAAGAAAGAAAGAAAGAAAGAAGATAGAAAGAAAGAAAGAAAGATTAGAAGAAAGAAAGAAAGAAAGAAAGAAAGAAGAAAGAAAGAAAGAAAGAAAGATAGATAGATTAGTTAGAAAGAAAGAAAGAAAGAAAGATAGAAAGAAAGAAAGAAAGAAAGAAAGAAAGAAAGATAGTAGAAAGAAAGAAAGAAAGATAGAGAAAGAAAGAAAGATAGAAAGAAAGAAAGAAAGAAAAGAAAGATAGATAGATTAGAAAGAAAGAAAGAAAGATAGAAAGAAAGAAAGAAAGATAGATTAGTAGAAAGAAAGAAAGAAAGAAAGAAAGAAAGAAAGATAGATTAGTAGAAAGAAAGAAAGAAAGAAAGAAAGAAAGATAGATAGAGAAAGAAAGAAAGATAGATTAGTTAGAAAGAAAGAAAGAAAGATAGATAGAATAGAAAGAAAGAAAGAAGAAAGAAAGAAAGAAAGAAAGAAAGATAGATAGAAAGAAAGAAAGAAAGAAAGAAAGATAGATAGATTAGTTAGAAAGAAAGAAAGAAGATAGATAGAAAGAAAGAAAGAAAGAAAGAAAGAAAGATTAGTTAGAAAGAAAGAAAGAAAGAAAGAAAGAAAGATTAGTTAGAAAGAAAGAAAGAAAGATAGAAAGAAAGAAAGAAAGATAGATAGAAAGAAAGAAAGAAAGATAGATTAGATAGAAAGAAAGAAAGATAGATAGATTAGTTAGAAAGAAAGAAAGAAAGATAGATAGATTAAGTAGAAAGAAAGAAAGAAAGAAAGAAAGAAAGAAAGATAGATAGATTAGAAAGAAAGAAAGAAAGAAAGAATAGATTAGTTAGAAAGAAAGAAAGATAGATTAGTAGAAAGAAAGAAAGAAAGATAGATAGATTAGTTAGAAAGAGAAAGAAAGAAAGAAGAAAGATTAGTTAGAAAGAAAGAAAGAAAGAAAGAAAGAAAGAAAGATAGAAGATTAGTTAGAAAGAAAGAAAGATAGATAGATTAGTTAGAAAGAAAGAAAGTAGAAAGAAAGAAAGAAAGAAAGATAGATAGATTAGTTAGAAAGAAAGAAAGAAAGAAAGAAAGATTAGTTAGAAAGAAAGAAAGAAAGATAGATTAGTAGAAAGAAAGAAGAAGAAAGAAAGAAAGAAAGATAGATAGTTAGAAAGAAAGAAAGAAAGAAAGAAAGATAGATAGATTAGTTAGAAAGAAGAAAGAAAGAAAGAAAGAAAGAAAGAAAGAAAGATAGATAGATTAGTTAGAAAGAAAGAAAGAAAGAAAATAGATTAGTTAGAAAAGAAAGAAAGAAAGAAAGATAGATAGATTAGAAAGAAAGAAAGAAAGAAAGAAAGATAGATAGATAGAAAGAAAGAAAGAAAGAAAGAAAGATAGATAGATTAGTTAGAAAGAAAGAAAGAAAGAAAGAAAGAAAGAAAGAAAGAAAGATAGAGATTAGTTAGAAAGAAAGAAAGAAAGAATAGATTAGTTAGAAGAAAGAAAGAAAGATAGATAGATTAGTTAGAAAGAAAGAAAGAAAGAAGAAAGATAGATAGATTAGTTAGAAAGAAAGAAAGAAAGAAAGAAAGATAGATAGATAGATAGATAGTTAGAAAGAAAGAAAGAAAGAAAGATAGATAGATAGAAAGATAGATAGATAGAAAGAAAGATAGATAGATTAGTTAGAAAGAAAGAAAGATAGATAGAAAGATTAGTAGAAAGAAAGAAAGAAAGAAAGAAAGAAAGATAGATAGATTAGTTAGAAAGAAAGAAAGAAAGAAAGATAGATAGATTAGTTAGAAAGAAAGATAGATAGATTAGTAAGAAAGAAAGAAAGATAGAAAGAAAGAAGAAGATAGATAGATAGATAGATAGATAGATAGATAGATAGATAGATAGATAGATAGATAGATAAGTTCATTAGTACATATAGAATGGTAGTTTAATTGAGTCTAGGGCTTCAGGGAGTTTAGATTTGAGTTTTTGTGTTGTACACTACTGGGCCACCGTAGTCTTGGCTCAATTTGAACATGTTGCAATGAAAGTCAATGGGATTTTTATGGTTTTTAATATTAATTTTTAAGAAATCTGAAAGTCACATCAAAAAGAAAAGTAATAGCACACAAGTCATTTAAAAGCTGAACATTTTGATAGTTGAATGGTTTTTGTAGCACAAAGTAGAGAGGAGAAGAAAGCGACCACGGAAGAATACGGAATAATAATAAAGATTTGGATTTCAATAGTGTGAATGCTTGAAGCATTCACACTAATAATAAGTATGTGAGATAACAATAGTGTTGCTTTGCCATAGGCAAGCACCACTAAACTAGAAAAATTGCATTTCCTGCGGAACATGCGTGTGAATGCTTGAAATGCTTAACTGAAATGCAAGAAAGAAAGACAGAAAAATAAAGAAGGATTAGTTAGAAAGAAAGAAAGATGGATTAGTTAGAAAGAAAGATGGATTAGTTAGAGAGAAAGAAAGATAGATTAGTTAGAAAGAAAGAAAGATAGATTAGTTAGAAAGAAAAAAGATAGATTCGTTAGAAAGAAAGATAGATAGATTAGTTAGAAAGAAAGAAAGAAAGATAGATTAGTTAGAAAAAAAAGAAAGAAAGATTAGAAAGAAAGAAAGATTAGGTAGAGAGAAAGAGAGAGAGAAAGAAAGAAAGAAAGAAAGATAGATTAGGTAGAAAGAAAGATTAGGTAGAAAGAAAGAAAGAAAGATTAGGTAGAAAGAGAAAGAAAAAGAAAGATTGGTTGCAAGGGCGTTGCTAGGCGGTTGCTAGGGTATTCTGGGTGGTTACTATGGTGTTGCTAGGTGGTTGCTAAGGTATTCTGGATGGTTGCTAGGTTGTTGATAGGCGGTTGCTAGGCTGTTCTGGGTGGTTGCTATGGTGTTGCTAGGTGGTTGCTAAGGTATTCTGGATGGTTGCTAGGTTGTTGATAGGCGGTTGCTAGGGTGTTCTGGGTGGTTGATAGGCGGTTGCTAGGTGGTTGCTAGGGTATTCTGGGTGGTTGCTAGGGTGTTGCTAGCTGGTTGCTAAGGTATTCTGGATGGTTGCTAGGGTGTTGCTAGGGTGTTCTGGGTGGTTGCTAGGCGGTTGCTAAGGTGTTCTGGGGGTGTTCTGGGTGGTTGCTAGGCGGTTGCTAAGGTATTCTGGATGGTTGCTAGGGTGTTGCCAGGTGGTTGCTAGGGTGTTCTGGGTGGTTGCTAGGCGGTTGCTAAGGTATTCTGGATGGTTGCTAGGGTGTTGCTTGGTGGTTGCTAGGGTGTTCTGGGTGGTTGCTAGGCGGTTGCTAGGGTGTTCTGGGTGGTTGCTAGAGAATTCTGGGTGGTTGCTAGGGCGTTGCTAGGCAGTTGATAGGGTATTCTTAACATTTCTTGGCATGATTTAGCACTTACCTAATCGCCATTAGCATGTAGCTATTCACAGCTAGCATGTGTAGCATGTTGGAAGTCCTGTTTGCTAGCATGAGTCAAAAGAGCCAACCTCCATCTCTATATGATGTTCTGATGCAGAGATATAGGTCTTGCAAAATGGTTGCTAGGGTACTCTGTTTGGTTGCTAGGGAGTGGCTTGGCAGCTGCCAATCATGAAACTCCAAAGGCTGCTTGTAAGTATAAATGATATAAACCAACTCCCATGCCTCTGTGACATTCAGAATGGAAGATATCCCTCTTTGGATTTTGGTTGCTAAGGTGCTCGACAATGGTTGCTAGGGCGTGGCCAGTAAGTGTTGAGGTGATTCAGGATTGGCTGTTTGCTGGCCCGAGTCAAACGAGCCCACCCTCATGTTTCTATGACACTTATATCCTGAGATATCCCTTTGATCTCTTTTAATGGTAGTCAGAAAGAAAGAAAGATTAGGTAGAGAGAAAGAGAAAGAGAAAGAAAGAAAGAAAGATAGAAAGATAGATTAGGTAGAAAGAAAGATTAGGTAGAAAGAGAAAGAAAGAAAGAAAGAAAGAAAGAACGAAAGAAAGAAAGAAAGAAAGAAAGAAAGATTAGGTAGAGAGAAAGAGAGAGAGAAAGAAAGAAAGAAAGAAAGATAGATAAGGTAGAAAGAAAGATTAGGTAGAAAGAGAAAGAAAGAAAGAAAGAAAGAAAGAAAGAAAGAAAGAAAGATAGATTAGGTAGAAAGAAAGATTAGGTAGAAAGAAAGAAAGATTAGGTAAAGAAAGAAAGAAAGAAAGAAAGAAAGAAAGAAAGAAAGAAAGAAAGAGAAAGAAAGAAAGAAAGAAAAATAAAGAAGGATTAGTTAGAAAGAAAGAAAGATGGATTAGTTAGAAAGAAAGAAAGATGGATTAGTTAGAGAGAAAGAAAGAAAGATAGATTAGTTAGAAAGAAAGATAGATAGATTAGTTAGAAAGAAAAAGATAGATAGATTAGTTAGAAAGAAAAAAGATAGATTCGTTAGAAAGAAAGATAGATTAGTTCGAAAGAAAGAAAGAAAGATAGATTAGTTAGAAAGAAAGAAAGATTAGAAAGAAAGAAAGAAAGATAGAAAGAAAGATTAGAAAGAAAGAAAGAAAGAAAGAAAGAAAGAGAAGAAGAAAGAGAGAGAAAGAAAGAAAGAAAGATAGATTAGGTAGAAAGAAAGATTAGGAAGAAAGAAAGAAAGATTAGATAGAAAGAAAGAAAGAAAGAAAGAAAGAAAGAAAGAAAGAAAGAAAGAAAGAAAGAAAGAAAGAAAGAAAGATTAGTTAGAAAGAAAGATAGATAGATTAGTTAGAAAGAAAGAAAGATAGATTAGTTAGAAAGAAAGAAAGATAGATTAGGTAGAAAGAAAGATTAGGTAGAAAGAGAAAGAAAGAAAGAAAGAAAGAAAGAAAGAAAGAAAGAAAGAAAGAAAGAAAGAAAGAAAGATAGATTAGGTAGAAAGAAAGATAGATTAGGTAGAAAGAGAAAGAAAGAAAGATTAGGTAGAAAAAAGAAAGAAAGAAAGAAAGAAAGAAAGATAAAGAAGGATTAGTTAGAAAGAAAGAAAGATGGATTAGTTAGAAAGAAAGAAAGATAGATTAGTTAGAAAGAAAAAAGATAGATTCGTTAGAAAGAAAGAAAGAAAGATAGATTAGTTCGAAAGAAAGAAAGATAGATTAGTTCGAAAGAAAGATAGATTAGTTAGAAAGAAAGAAAGAAAGAAAGAAAGAAAGAAAGATTAGAAAGAAAGAAAGAAAGAAAGAAAGAAAGATTAGGTAGAGAGAAAGAGAGAGAGAAAGAAAGAAAGAAAGATAGATTAGGTAGAAAGATTAGGAAGAAGAAAGAAAGATTAGGTAGAAAAAGAAAGAAAGAAAGAAAGAAAGAAAGAAAGAAGATAGAAAGAAAGAAAGAAAGAAAGAAAGATTAGTTAGAAAGAAAGAAAGATAGATAGATTAGTTAGAAAGAAAGATAGATTAGTTAGAAAGATAGATTAGTTAGAAAGAAAGATAGATTAGATAGAAAGAAAGAAAGATAGATTAGTTAGAAAGATAGATAGATAGATAGATAGATAGATAGATAGATAGATAGATAGATAGATAGATAGATAGATAAGTTCATTAGTACATATAGAATGGTAGTTTAATTGAGTCTAGGGCTTCAGGGAGTTTAGATTTGAGTTTTTGTGTTGTACACTACTGGGCCACCGTAGTCTTGGCTCAATTTGAACATGTTGCAATGAAAGTCAATGGGATTTTTATGGTTTTTAATATTAATTTTTAAGAAATCTGAAAGTCACATCAAAAAGAAAAGTAATAGCACACAAGTCATTTAAAAGCTGAACATTTTGATAGTTGAATGGTTTTTGTAGCACAAAGTAGAGAGGAGAAGAAAGCGACCACGGAAGAATACGGAATAATAATAAAGATTTGGATTTCAATAGTGTGAATGCTTGAAGCATTCACACTAACTAGAAAAATTGCATTTCCTGCGGAACATGCGTGTGAATGCTTGAAATGCTTAACTGAAATGCAAGAAAGAAAGAAAGAAAAATAAAGAAGGATTAGTTAGAAAGAAAGAAAGATGGATTAGTTAGAAAGAAAGATGGATTAGTTAGAGAGAAAGAAAGAAAGATAGATTAGTTAGAAAGAAAGAAAGATAGATTAGTTAGAAAGAAAAAAGATAGATTCGTTAGAAAGAAAGATAGATAGATTAGTTAGAAAGAAAGAAAGAAAGATAGATTAGTTAGAAAAAAAGAAAGAAAGATTAGAAAGAAAGAAAGATTAGGTAGAGAGAAAGAGAGAGAGAAAGAAAGAAAGAAAGATAGATTAGGTAGAAAGAAAGATTAGGTAGAAAGAAAGAAAGAAAGAAGATTAGGTAGAAAGAGAAAGAAAGAAAGAAAGATTGGTTGCTAGGGCGTTGCTAGGCGGTTGCTAGGGTATTCTGGGTGGTTGCTATGGTGTTGCTAGGTGGTTGCTAAGGTATTCTGGATGGTTGCTAGGTTGTTGATAGGCGGTTGCTAGGCTGTTCTGGGTGGTTGCTATGGTGTTGCTAGGTGGTTGCTAAGGTATTCTGGATGGTTGCTAGGTTGTTGATAGGCGGTTGCTAGGGTGTTCTGGGTGGTTGCTAGGTGGTTGCTAGGGTGTTCTGGGTGGTTGATAGGCGGTTGCTAGGTGGTTGCTAGGGTATTCTGGGTGGTTGCTAGGGTGTTGCTAGCTGGTTGCTAAGGTATTCTGGATGGTTGCTAGGGTGTTGCTAGGGTGTTCTGGGTGGTTGCTAGGCGGTTGCTAAGGTGTTCTGGGTAGTTGCTAGGCGGTTGCTAGGGTGTTCTGGGTGGTTGCTAGGCGGTTGCTAAGGTATTCTGGATGGTTGCTAGGGTGTTGCCAGGTGGTTGCTAGGGTGTTCTGGGTGGTTGCTAGGCGGTTGCTAAGGTATTCTGGATGGTTGCTAGGGTGTTGCTTGGTGGTTGCTAGGGTGTTCTGGGTGGTTGCTAGGCGGTTGCTAGGGTGTTCTGGGTGGTTGCTAGGGAATTCTGGGTGGTTGCTAGGGCGTTGCTAGGCAGTTGATAGGGTATTCTTAACATTTCTTGGCATGATTTAGCACTTACCTAATCGCCATTAGCATGTAGCTATTCACAGCTAGCATGTGTAGCATGTTGGAAGTCCTGTTTGCTAGCATGAGTCAAAAGAGCCAACCTCCATCTCTATACGATGTTCTGATGCAGAGATATAGGTCTTGCAAAATGGTTGCTAGGGTACTCTCTTTGGTTGCTAGGGAGTGGCTTGGCAGCTGCCAATCATAAAACTCCAAAGGCTGATTGTCAGTGTGAATGATATAAACCAACCCCCATCTCTATACGATGTTTTGATGCAGAGATATAGGTCTTGCAAAACGGTTGCTAGGGTACTCTGTTTGGTTGCTAGGGAGTGGCTTGGCAGCTGCCAATCATGAAGCTCCAAAGTCAATGTGAATGTATAAACCAACCCCCATCTCTATACGATGTTTTGATGCAGAGATATAGGTCTTGCAAAATGGTTGCTAGGGTACTCTGTTTGGTTGCTAGGGAGTGGCTTGGCAGCTGCCAATCATGAAACTCCAAAGGCTGCTTGTAAGTATAAATGATATAAACCAACTCCCATGCCTCTGTGACATTCAGAATGGAAGATATCCCTCTTTGGATTTTGGTTGCTAAGGTGCTCGACAATGGTTGCTAGGGCGTGGCCAGTAAGTGTTGAGGTGATTCAGGATTGGCTGTTTGCTGGCCCGAGTCAAACGAGCCCACCCTCATGTTTCTATGACACTTATATCCTGAGATATCCCTTTGATCTCTTTTAATGGTAGTCAGAAAGAAAGAAAGATTAGGTAGAGAGAAAGAGAGAGAGAAAGAAAGAAAGAAAGATAGATTAGGTAGAAAGAAAGATTAGGTAGAAAGAAAGAAAGATTAGGTAGAGAAAGAAAGAAAGAAAGAAATAAAGAAAGAAAGATTAGGTAGAAAAAAGAAAGAAAGAAAGAAAGAAAGAAAGAAAGAAAGAAAGAAAGATTGGGTAGAGAGAGAGAGAAAGAAAGAAAGAAAGAAAGATAGATTAGGTAGAAAGAAAGAAAGAGAAAGAAAGAAAGATTAGTTAGAAAGAAAGAAAGATAGATAGATTAGTTAGAAAGAAAGATAGAGAAAGAAAGAAAGATTAGTTAGAAAGAAAGAAAGATAGATTAGTTAGAAAGAAAGAAAGATAGATTAGTTAGAAAGATAGATTAGTTAGAAAGAAAGATAGATTAGATAGAAAGAAAGAAAGATAGATTAGGTAGAAAGAAAGATTAGGTAGAAAGAGAAAGAAAGAAAGAAAGAAAGAAAGATAGATAGATTAGGTAGAAAGAAAGATTAGGTAGAAAGAAAGAAAGATTAGGTAGAAAGAGAAAGAAAGAAAGATTAGGTAGAAAAAAGAAAGAAAGAAAGAAAGAAAGAAAAATAAAGAAGGATTAGTTAGAAAGAAAGAAAGATGGATTAGTTAGAAAGAAAGAAAGATGGATTAGTTAGAGAGAAAGAAAAAAGATAGATTCGTTAGAAAGAAAGATAGATAGATTAGTTCGAAAGAAAGAAAGATAGATTAGTTAGAAAGAAAGAAAGATTAGAAAGAAAGAAAGAAAGAAAGAAAGAAAGAAAGATTAGGTAGAAAAAAGAAAGAAAGAAAGAAAGATTAGTTCGAAAGAAAGAAAGATAGATTAGTTAGAAAGAAAGAAAGATTAGGTAGAGAGAAAGAGAGAGAGAAAGAAAGAAAGAAAGATAGATTAGGTAGAAAGAAAGATTAGGTAGAAAGAAAGAAAGATTAGGTAGAGAAAGAAAGAAAGAAAGAAAGAAAGAAAGAAAGAAAGAAAGAAAGAAAGAAAGATTAGGTAGAAAAAGAAAGAAAGAAAGAAAGAAAGATTGGTAGAGAGGGAGAGAAAGAAAGAAAGATAGATTAGGTAGAAAGAAAGAAAGAGAAAGAAATAAAGATTAGTTAGAAAGAAAGAAAGATAGATAGATTAGTTAGAAAGAAAGAAAGAGAAAGAAAGATTAGTTAGAAAGAAAGAAAGATAGATAGATTAGTTAGAAAGAAAGAAAGATAGATTAGTTAGAAAGATAGATTAGTTAGAAAGAAAGATAGATTAGATAGAAAGAAAGATAGATTAGTTAGAAAGAAAGAAAGAAAGAAAGATAGATAGATAGATAGATAGATAGATAGATAGATAGATAGATAGATAAGTTCATTAGTACATATAGAATGGTAGTTTAATTGAGCCTAGGGCTTCAGGGAGTTTAGATTTGAGTTTTTGTGTTGTACACTACTGGGCCACCGTAGTCTTGGCTCAATTTGAACATGTTGCAATGAAAGTCAATGGGATTTTTATGGTTTTTAATATTAATTTTTAAGAAATCTGAAAGTCACATCAAAAAGAAAAGTAATAGCACACAAGTCATTTAAAAGCTGAACATTTTGATAGTTGAATGGTTTTTGTAGCACAAAGTAGAGAGGAGAAGAAAGCGACCACGGAAGAATACGGAATAATAATAAAGATTTGGATTTCAATAGTGTGAATGCTTGAAGCATTCACACTAACTAGAATGTACATTTCCAGAAGAAAATGTGAAGTGGTGCTTGCAGTGGCAAAACTCACCACTCGGTTGCTAGCGTGCGGTTAGCTAGTTTTTACCAAGATGCTAGCATGATTAGCATTTTGCTAGCATTTTTTTAACTAGATGCTAGCATGATTAGCATGTTTCTAACATGTCTTTAGCTATATGTTAGCATGATTAGCATGTTGTTAGCATCAACCTAACATGATTAGCATGTTGCTAGCATCATGCTAGCATGATTAGCATGTTGCCAACATGTCTTTAGCTAGATGCTAGCATGATTAGCATGTTGTTAGCATCAACCTAACATGATTAGCATGTTGCTAGCATCATGCTAGCATGATTAACATGTTGTTAACATGTTTTTAGGCAGATGCTAGCATGATTACCATGTTGTTAGCATCATGCTAGCATGATTAGCATGTTGCTAGCATCATGTTAGCATGATTAGTATGTGGTTAGCATCATGCTAGCATGATTAGCATGTTGCTAGCATCATGTTAGCATTATTATCATGTTGCTAGCATCATGCTAACATGATTAGCGTGTTGCTAGCATCATTCTAACATGTTTTTAGCATGATGCTAACATGATTAGCATGATTAACATGTTGCTAGCATGATTAGCATGTTGCTAGCATCATGATAGCATGTTTTTAGCAAGATGCTAACATAATTAGCATGTTGCTAACATCAACCTAACATGATTAGCATGTTGCTAGCATCATGTTAGCATGAGCAGCATGCTGCTAGCATCATGCTAGCATGATTAGCATGTTGCTAGCATAATGCTAGCATGTTTTTAGCATGATGCTAACACGATTAGCATGTTGCTAGCATCATTCTAGCATGATTAGCATGTTGTTAGCATCATTCTAGTATGATTAGCATGTTGCTAGCATCATGCTAGCATGTTTTTAATTAGATGCTAACATGATTAGAATGTTGTTAGCATTATGCTAACATGTTTTTAACTAGATGCTAACATGATTAGCATGTCACTAGCATGACTTTAACACAATTTAGCATGTTCCTAGCATGGTTACCAAGATTTACCATTTTTACCATGATTTACCATAGTTTACCATGATTTACCATGTTCTAGTATGATTTACCACAATTCTCGCATCATTTACCATAGTTTACCATGATTTAGTCAAATGAGCCAACCCCCATCTTTATACGATGTTCTGATGCAGAGATATAGGTCTTGCAAAATGGTTGCTAGGGTACTCTGTTTGGTTGCTAGGGAGTGACTTGGCAGCTGCCAATCATTAAACTCCAAAGGCTGCTTGTCACTATAAATGATATAAACCAACTCCCATGTGTCTGTAACATTCAGAATGGAAGATATCCCTCTTTGGATTTTGGTTGCTAAGGTGCTCGACAATGGTTGCTAGGGAGGGGCTAGGAAGTGTTGAGGTGATTCATGATTGGCTGTTTGCTGCCCCGAGTCAAACGAGACCACCCTTGTGTTTCTATGACATTTCTATCCGGAGATATCCCTTTGATCTCTTTCATTAGAAGTCTATGGGACTTGTTGCTAAGGTGCTCTAAATGGTTGCTAGGGCGTGGCTTGATAGCTTCACAATGATCCTGAGAGACTGATTGGTCGTCTGAGTAAAATGAGCCCGCCCCCTTGTCTCTATGACACTGTGATCCAGAGCTATGTTCAATACAAAATCCCTATGCAATTTACCATAGTAGGAAAAACACATGCATTTCATTTCCTTCACCATAGTAAGTCAATGGGGCAACTTTGGGCAGCTCCTGCCCCCCAGGGGTGCAACTTTTACCCCATTTTGAGGTATGCTCTTACAGAGCCTGCCAGCCTCTTCAAATGTGGCAAATCACACGTTTCTGCGAAATCCTGATGCTGTGACCTCATGTGAAGTAAGTCTATGCGTTTTTTTTGGTCGCTTTTTCGCCCCTGGGGCAAACACCGTACCCCCGATCTCTTAGAAAAGTCATAGCACACCTCTCCTCAATCGGCCGCTCGATTTGACGCCTCACTCAGGGGTCTGTGATGTCAGCATGTATTTATTTACATAATTTATGTAATTTATTACCTATTTATTCTAAAAATCTTTATTAAACAAGTGCATTTAGTACCGCACTCGGCCTGCGGCCTCGTGCCTATGGCCTGTGGTTGCTAGGGTGCTGTAACTGGTTGCTATGGTGTGTCTATGAAGATTTTAGGCCAGTGCTTATTGGCTGCTGGCTAATATAAATCCTCTGAGGGAGAGAGAGGGAGAGAACCGCAGGGGTGTCAGGCCCTTTGTGTCTGTGTGTGTGAAAATGTCGGTTGGGATTTAAATTTCTGAAAATTCCGCAACGTTAAGTCAATGGGACTTTTTTGGCCGCTTTTTCGTCCGCTGTGCGAACATCGTACACCCAATCGCTTATAAAAGTCATAGCACACCTCTCCTCAATGAGCCGGTCGATTTGATGCCTCACTCAGGGGTCTGTGATAAACGGTGCGGGACGAGTTACGCGCCAAACTTTGTGTGGAATAATTTTTGCAAGATAACACTAGTGTTGCCTTGCCTTTGGCAAGCACCACTAATAAGAATAATAAGTATGTGAGATAACAATAGTGTTGCTTTGCCATAGGCAAGCACCACTAATAATAAGTATGTGAGATAACAATAGTGTTGCTTTGCCATAGGCAAGCACCACTAACTAGAAAAATTGCATTTCCTGCGGAACATGCGTGTGAATGCTTGAAATGCTTAAATGAAATGCACAAACAACTGCTAAATATTGCTAAACAAGCTGAGATGCACAAACAACTGCAAAACAGAGCAAAAATGCAAAAAAAGCTTAATTCAAATGCATTAATAAGCTGAAATGCAAAAAAAATTAAAAAAATTGTAGAAAACTAAAGAGTTTAATTAGAGAGGTAGAGAAGTAGACAGAGGTAAATAAATAAATGGGTAGAGAAAGAGACAGAGGTAGAGAAGTAAAGGAGAACAAAAAAAGAAAGGTAGAGAAAGACAGAGGGATAGATAGATAGAGGGATAGATAGAGGGATAGATAGATAGAGGGATAGATAGATAGATAGATAGATAGATAGATAGATAGATAGATAGATAGATAGATAGATAGATAGATAGATAGATAGATAGATAGATAGATAGATAGATAGATAAATAAATAAATAAATAATTTGGACACAGAAAGTCAAATAGTTAGACAGGCAGATAGATAGAAGAGGATAAAAGGAGGAGTAGAAAGGAGAAGAAGAGATTAGGAAAGGAGGGGAGAAGAGGAGGAGGACAGGAGGAGTAGAGGATGGAAGGAGGAGAAGAGGAGGGAAGAGGGAGGGAGAACAGGAGAAGCAGAATCATAAATGCAACAAAAACCTGTAGTAATTAAAGTTCCTTCAGAAAAGAGCTCAGTGACTGTCCACCAATCAGAACACAGGAGCAATTATGTGTGTCTCCCTTTGATCTTGTCTAATCAACATCACCTGTGCAATCAGCTTTCCTATTTAGACAGAGGCCAAAATCGCTGATACTTGGCCTCAAACAAACCTCCCTAGAGACAAAACTATAGGTTGTATCGGCGAAATGACCTGACCGTGAGCGAGACAAGGCCTTTGTGAACGATGTGATGTATTTTTTGTGTGGATAGAGTTGAAAAAAGGGACCACTTTGGCGAGTTGAAAAACTGGTCCGTAATGCTCTGATCACTAAAGTTTGACCTGAATTTATAATTGCTGCCAATGGAGGATTGTCTGTCACTCTTGTCCTTTGGAAGGACACAGAGAAAAAATTATAAGTCCGAGGGATTTACTAAACACACGTGAGGAACCACAACAAAAATACCTACGTTTCAAGTATAATTACATGCCCGAAGAGTTAAAATTGTGGCCAGGCCAGCGATTTAAAAATTATTTTTTACGATTAATTTTCAAGCTGGCTCACTCTAGCAGATGACATCACGTGCTCTAGCTCTGAACAGTCTCTCTCATCCGCACTTAAATGTTAAAAAAAATGCACAAAAAGCTTAATAGTTTAAAAATTATAAAAGGTATAAAAAAGAAAAATAATAGCACACAAGTCATTGAAAAGCTGAACATTTTGATACTTGAATGGTTTTTGTAGCACAAAGTAGAGAGGAGTTGAAAGCGACCACGGAAGAATACGGAATAATAATAAAGATTTGGATTTCAATAGTGTGAATGCTTGAAGCATTCACACTAATAAGAATAATAAGTATGTGAGATAACAATAGTGTTGCTTTGCCATAGGCAAGCACCACTAATAAACCACAATAAACAAAGAAAAAAAAAGAAAACAAATAATCAAACATCCACGCTTATGGATCAATGGGAGTCATGGCGACAGCCAGTTTACACAAAGCTTGCAAAACTGCTTAAACGCACCCGTTAGTTCCAATCGGCGGCGACCAGTAGAGACAGGCCTTCCACAAAGTCAAACAAATGTACAATCGTCTCAAACGGCATGCGAGAGAATTACAACAATAAAAAGGGTTTCCATCATTTAGGTCGAGGCAAAACAGCGACGCAGTCGTAATTATACGCGATCATAAGTCATCAGTGATGCACGGTTCCCAGGATTAGCCCAAGAGACTCAGTTATGCAGGGGGGCCTGCCGAGCAGAAAGATAATGGTAAACAACAACAGCAAGTTATTAATACCCAAAACCATAATCTTACCTACCACGGGGAGATCCTGCTCACAAACTGCTTCGTAGTCGCACACTATAATATAATACAGCTTCTCACTCAGGTACATATAGATGACATTCTATCGTTGCCACTGCAGATATTAAAATCACAAGTTGTCAAACGCAGCCAATTTCTTCCCATTGAACGAAAAGGCTACACATACCTGAGAGAAGTGGGCAGCAAACACACAGCAGCGGGAACAAAACAGCCTACCGTCGCAACCTGACAGCAAGAAAAATTCATATAAACCGCTAGCACAAGACGAGAAAGCGCGAGTTTCCCCATACAATCACATACCTGCGGCAGCCACAGATGACGTCAAGTGGGCGATACCAAAGCGCATACAAAATGGCCACCACCCATCTCATATATAGGACAAGGGGCGGGGGTGATAACAAATTAAGCACAGGTGAATGATATCCTCCTAAGTGGATTCAGTCACCCTGCTACATAGGGTTTTATATCAGACAAATGGAAACACCAAAGCAATGTCACAAAAAGTTAAATAGGACATAAGGCACAAAATATCCCAGCAACATGACACATACTTGACTACACTTTTGCATGTATATTTCATCAAATTATATAGGCTACTTGTTCATGATAATTTTGACCTACCTTAATCAACGACTCCAGAGAGGAAATAGCAATTGGCGCGAGCGAGCTCCGTCATCCGGATATTGTGGAAAAAAAGAAAGAAAAAAATATATAATTAAACGAATTAAAAATTATTTTTATAAGTTAACAGGGCATCAAAAGAAACTAACTAGAGCTTTTAAAAAATATATTTCGGAGCTTAACTTACTGTAAACAAAAAAACAAAACAATTTTTTTTTCAATGTTTCTTTTTTATTTTTATTTTTTTAATTGATTTTTTTTAATTACAGTTCAATTATATTCACTATCAAGTCCTTGACACATTACTTTTACACATTTTCACATTTCGTAACAATATAGTTTAAATAAAAAGAACCACAAAAAAAAGAAACTTAAAATAAGGGCATCACAAACTTATGTTAAATTCATTTAGCAGAGATAGGCCAACAGATCTTTGGGCTTTAAATTTTTTTTAAAAACTTTAGACTCTAAATATATTGTAAAGATAGATGTAAATATATTGTTATAAGATCTGAATAAATGTTGAATAAACAGCTTCTGTGCTGTAGCCCGATTGGTAGAAAGAATCGTGCTGTTGCACGAAAGATGCACCCAATTGGAATGCATTAGTTTAAAAAACGTGCTGGAGTTACGAAAATAAGTAAATTAACGTGGCCCTGCCACGAATAAATAGATTAAATTACGTGACCACATCACGAACTGCCTTGAGACTGGGTTGGTGAATAGCAGTTCTTATCATTGTAGGTGCAGAATGGTACAAGCTGGAGACTGAAGATAATCAAAGACAGAATCGTAACTGGCAAATGTCACAGTAAGGTAGTCAGGTAAGTAGCTTGGTATAAATCAACAGGTAAGTAAACACATGCTAGTGTCCAAGGAGACCAGACAATGTGGGTATGCAAGGTGAGTGCTTATGTGTGTGTGTTGAGGTGTTAATCAGTGGCAGGTGTGGTGATGGCTGACTGAGTGCTGGTGGGAACCAGAAGTGATGCTGGGAAATGTAGTTCTGTGGTGACTGGGCTGGTGACTGAGGATAGTGACTGGAGATTGTAACAGTACTCCCCCCTCCCGGAAGGTGAGAAAAATAAGTCGTATTATTTTCTCTGCTGTCCGGATATCCATCCTTTTATTTAATGATGAACATCCACCTGTAGGTGCACGATGCACGCTTGTGCCACAGACACAAATGACAAAAAACGTGTGAGGAGACACAGGCTCACAAACTGAGCCGACCCTATATATCTCATCTAAGCACACTTTATTATTTTTTTTTTGTTTATTAGAAGTTCCTTTGAGTTTGTGGAAGCTCTGACACAGTGAAACACCTTGTATACTTTCAAGGAAAATGATGCAGGAATTTATGCAAAAATATACTCATGACAAACTTGGTTGTGTGAACAGTCTTAGGATGGGTGAAGTTTCTTCATATGTATCTTCTGATATTTGTCCCCGTGTCTGGTACAGTTCAATCTTTCTGGGACTTCAAAGCTGAGATGTTGCTGTTGGGTTAATCACCTCCCACAGAGCCTTTTGTCTCCACCACTTCACCAGAATAATGGATAACAGCATAGTCAGTGGTCAGCGAGGAGATACCCCTGATTTCTTCCGACTCTGGTTGGATGTTTCTGAAGTCAATGGAGGCGTAATGGAGGGATTCTTGACGATTCAGTGTGGCATCTTCAGCAGATGACAGCATGAAATTATTGGCATAAACAGACTCACTCTCGCCCTCTTGTTGAATAGCCTAGAAGATGAATGCAGTGGAATTTGGGGTGAATTGCTGTGATGTATTCTGCCTTTAAAATAAAGATCAGTTCTTGGAGTGTAATGCATAAGTTCTATCAACCACTGTTATGAATCTTCTATAGTGCTTTTTGTTATTTTGGAGTTCGACAGCCCCAGTCCTTGCTCACTTGCATTATATATAAAAGAGCGATGCAGAAGAAGTAAAATATGGGCTTGAAACCACATGACTGAATGATTTGACAAAATTTAATTTTTTGAGTGAACTGCTGTAAACGTTTAAAATGATGGAATATTAATCAGCACTGCTGTGTGTTAAGGTGCCATACTTATATAATGAATAGTATGTTTTGTTACTCACCCTATCAGTCATAATGAATCCAGTAGCACCTTCTTGTTTTGTCTGTGTTTTGCTGTTTTCCTTCCTGAAAAACATTTTTCTATAATTAAAAAAAGCTAGTCACTGCCTGGATTCAAATATATGCCTTGCATTGTACAAATGTACTGGGGGTCACTGTCCCAAAAGAAACCCCAGCTGGTCGAGCAGGACCTCAACATGTAGTTTGTATTATCTTGGCTTTAGGTCATTTTTACTACATAACTGAGATGCAAGATTGCACTAGTTGTGTTTTAATGAAACTAGCACATAAGTCAGTAGTGTGAAAGACGTAGCGCCAATTTTAGTTATCCAGATGAACTGACTAATTTACAACATTGATGTGGATGATGCCAAATATTAGGAGATTAACCAATCAGAATCAATTATTCCAGAAAGCATGATACCTAACATATATTTTGTACGCACCGTACACAATATATAATGATACACAACATCATCATCAGGGAACCTCCAACAGCAACTCCAATTGAGATGTAGAAAAGATGTGCATCTTGTGAGCAATGAAAAAAAAAAATTATATTTGCATTTGGCAGACAATTTTATTGTGGCTTATGTTAGTGTGTATTTGAGTTTACCTCTTTTTGGAGGGAAGAGATTAAGTTGAAACAGTTTTCTTGCAGTGCCATGAGTGTTGTTACCGACACACTGCAGAGTGTATGTGTGTGAGAGTGACTGATTTAGAGTGATGGAGCTCCTCAAGCCTGTGCTGTTCAATCGCTCTTCAATGATGAACGTTTTTGAAGAGTTCGTGACAGGACGTCCAGACAGATGCCACTCCAGTTCAGGAGAGGGATTCCCATCAACCTCACAGAAACACACAGTTACATCAGTTCCGTTACAGCTGGAGGAGGGAGAGATTTTAGGGGCATCTGAAAAAGAAAGAGAGAACATGATATTATACATTTTTAGCATCTTGTGGAAGAGAAAAGAACTGATGTCACAAAAACATCCTACACTGAACATGTAATGTGATGTTGTCCTGTGCTGTTTTGTTCTTGTCCTGTAGCTGGTAGGTTATAGTGCAGGTGAAAGTGACTCTGTGGTGACGGTGAGTAGCAGTGAAGTTCAGATCAGAGATGAGGAGCTCCTGTTGTCTGCTGCTCTCACTGAGGGGGATTCTGGGAGTGAAGCTCCATGTGAGAGTTGGTGGAGGAGAGGAGCAGAGAGTCTCAGCAGAGCAGCGCAGACTCACAGAGTTCCCCTCCAACACCTCCTGATCCTGATCCTGATCCTGATCCTTATACAGCCTCACTGTGGGTTTGGGGGGAGACTCTGAAAGACACACAAATACAAGATTAAGTATAATGACAATAATGGCATGACAAATACATTTAAAATATTCATTCAACACATTCATTTATCAATAAAATCACTCACCAATGACATTTACAGTGGAGGTGTTTTTTATGTAGGTGTATTTCAGACCACCACTCTCAATCCTAAAGTAATATTTACCGTTATGATTTGAACTAACATCATAAAAGATAGTGGTACAGTTCTTCTCATGTAGTTTTCCAGTTATGTTCCCTATAAAGTAATTAGGTTTGTGATCTCTAGAGTTAAACACTACATTGTTAGTTCCATCTTTGTGCCACAGTCCTGTAGCCGCACTCTCAGTGAGGTCTTCATCAAATTCTTCATCAATCTCAAATGTGCACTTTATAATCACACAGGATCCACTGAGAGCTTCAATCTTCTCCGGCTGACTGATGCTGAAATCTCTACAGCAAACACCTAATAACACAAATGTGAAAAATAATTAAAAAAGAAAAACATGCACTTACCCTACGTCCTAATGTCCATACTATCCATCCTAAATAGTATGTGAGATTAGAATAAGCATGTCGCAATTAAGTATGTTGAAAAGGGTATGTCAAAAGTCCCCGGATGATCTACTATTTTGCGCTTTGGAGGAGGATTCGGTTCAGAACTGCAAACACGAGAAAAAAGGGTTAAAAACTACAAAACACGGCGGATCTGGCCTAAGAATGGTTTCATTCCGCAATATGTTACCCTTCTCTATTTCAGACACAGGGGGTCACTTGAGGGTCAATTTTCTGCAGAGTTTAGCGCCAACCCTAATCAAACACACCTGAACAAGATAATAAAAGTGTTCAAGATTACTGGAAAGTCACAGTCAGGTGAGTTCGATCGGAGGTAAACATTGCAGGAAAGTGGACCTCGAGGGCCAGACTTGAGTTCTATAACAGTTTTATAGCTGCTGTGACCCAGCAGCCTATGATTAAATTTTTCTTCTTCTGTGTACCATAGAGACCATATGAGAATCATACAGGCATCGCTGTGGCAACTTTAATGAAGACAACAAATTAAAACTTAAACTAATTTAAAAACATAATGCTTATTACTCCACACTCTAGTTACTTTCACAATAAGGCCTGTTGACCTGTAAAGAAACAATGCTTTTGTTTACTCAAGGGAAATAACAGGTAGACAAACCTTTCAACAGAAAACTGAGAAGAAGAATTTTCTCTGCTGTCCAGATATCCATCCTTTTGTGAAATCCAATAAAAGAAAGAAAAACACACACTCGTGCATCTACAAATTGTGTCAAAATTTGACTTAGTAGTATTATAGCAACCGTGCTGTATGAACAGAACACTGTCAACATACTGACTGGCATCATAACTTCCCTTTCCATTACATCAGTCTAGTTCCTGTAACATCATGAACATACACTTTTAGGAAAAAACTGGTAACATTTTAAAACGGAACATTCCTATTAAATTGGACATTTTAATATGTAGAAAGTTTACCTAATAGGTTTTAATTTGTGTATTTCAAAGTGCACTGTTGAATTCAGGAGAGATGGTAAGAGGGATCATTTATTTATTATCATTACTATTAATTTATAATAAAAATGGGGATGGTGACAGAATTGACATATTTGCGTGCATTTAATGCTACGTTTACAATGCAAAACATTGTCTTGCACCACTTTAAGCAACACTGTGGCCTGCAGTGCTTCTCCATTTTAGGCAAACTATGTTTTGACATTTCTACAAGTTACATACTTATGCATACTACTCATCTTTAATAAAAAATAAAAAACAAACAAACATGGAACAATGTCACAGGATTTTTTTTTAATAAATACTGAAAAAAGCAGTTGATTAAAAAAAGAGAATCTTCGAAAAGATGATTCCCACGACAGGGATGAGGTCAAAACCCAGAAAACCAATTCACCACCTTGTTCCTTCAAGATTTTTTTTCTTATGGGTTTTTCAGACATAACTTGACGATACTTGAACGTTTTGTTGTATAAGGTAAACTGCACACACCCATATCGAAACGCAAGTCTTTGCCACTCACACAGGGAATTAATGACTTAGAGATGGACAATATGGCCAAAATCTCAGTTTAAAGTAATTTAATTTCACCCTAACTGTATGTTTATTGGGTGGGTGACCACACATACCCTGGACATGGCCGTAAAACATCGCCTGGTCGGGATTTCTAAAATGTCTTGGCACACATGAACAGAAACCACCCACATTTACAAGACTTTATTAATAGATCAGATTATTTCCTGGTAGTGACGTCAAAACATAATCATTTTGAGTCATCTGACTCAATATATTTTATTTGTAATGTGTCCGTTATGATGTAAATAAAGCATTAAAAACAGAAGAAGAGTATTGCAACATGTCAGCAGGAAACTTACGGCTCATATGTAACCCTCTCATGCAGTTACAGATGCAGCATTTTGACTGAATCACTTTTTTACTGTAGATGGGGAGACCACCTATTCGGTAAATCGTATTCTGGATTCTAGGCGGAGGGGGCGTGAATTTCAGTACTTGGTGGACTGGGAAGGTTACGGTCTGGAGGAGAGAAGTTGGGTACCTGCTAGAGACATCCTGGATCACTCTCTGATCGATGATTACAATCGACAGGTAAGGGAGTCTGGGAACGCCAGGAGGCATTCTTAGGAGAAGGGGTACTGTCACGGTATACAAATTCATTACTTCCTTCTCGTCTCGTGTTCATGTTGTTGTATGAGATCACGTGTGTAGTGGGCGTGAATGAGTGTCATTCCTTGATCCGCTCCAGCTGATCATCATTTCATCACCAGCTGCAGCCGATCTCATCACCGTTATATCATCACTATATATTCTCACCGTTTTCTCATCCCCTTTGTCAGATCGTTGGTTGATGTTTCGTGCGTGGCGTTCCAGTCCTGTCTTCCTGCTGTTCCCGTCTTCGTGTTCCTGTGGATTCGTTGTCTTGGTGTTGGATCGTTGTTCGTGTCTTCACTACACTTCACGGGTTCCTCACTCTGACCATCGAAGTCCCTGCGCCACCTGACCACGCCCGTGTCTTCCCTCTGTTTTCTCCGTGTTAAAGACCTGAGTTTACCTGCGATTGCTTCCTGTATTGAATTGACGATCATGACAATTCCATCATTTGTGAGATGAAAGAGTTAAGAAGACAATAGACAGAAGAGCACATGGCACAAAGAAACAAACATGACAAGCCATGTGCTCACAATAAAAACAAAAACAAGAGCACATGGCCAGCCAGCACAATCACAAGCCATGTGCTCAAACAAAACAGGAACACCTGAGAGATAGCACATGTACGTCTGCAAGATGTCTGTTAAAGATCACTTAATCTGGAAAGCATCTGATAGATGTCAGTTTTAGATAATTCTAAATCATAAACATCTTAAAGACATTTTCTAAACGTCTATTTGATATCTGACAGGAAACGTTCTATAGACGTATTACAGATGAGCAAACACTCTAAAAAATATGTCTTCCAGATGAATGCCGATGACAACACCAGCCGCGTGCGACATCAACACAAGACAACGAGAAAGCAGGTAGGTTTCTTCAAGCGCCTTGGAGATATGTGATATGGAGTTTCTTCATGCAATCTCAATGAGATCTCTTTGTGGAGCACCGGCTATACGCTTATTTCACGCAGCCGTTATTTTGAAATCGAAAGCGAGTCTCCGGTGGGAAGAAAACTGGAAGTGTCACCTTTAATCATAGGAGAGTCGCGAATGCGATGGCGTATTGTTGTGTTTAATGTAGAAATTAGTTATTCTAAAAATGTACATACATTTCTTTCATACTTTAGACTATATACAGTGAAATTCATTTATAATTTTTTTTTTTTCAGAAAGTAAAAAAAGAAGCAGGAACGAACTATATCTACATATCCTATATTGGATATTAACATCCAATAGTGTAAATCGCGGCAACAGCTTCAGGTTGGTAGTCGAAGGCATTGTTGTTTATCTTTACTTCCGGGGTTCTTCCCACCGGAGCCTCGCTTTCGAATATAAAATAATGGCTGCGTGAAATAAGCGTATTGTCAGACTCCTTGTGCATACAAAAATCTCACTCAATTATTACAATTAATGGAAAAAGGAATGTTTGGAAACGTAAACTGATATTTCCTACTGTCATACTACAGCAAAAGATATAAATAACTGGCTTAAAACCTTTTTTTGGGGTGAAAATACTAAGGTGCCTAACGCTTTTGCACAGTACTATAGCACACTTTGACTAACTTAAAATGTAGGCTATAACTTTTGTGGTTACTAAAAGGTTGTGTGTAAATGCTTTTGAAACGTACGTTATATAAAGAATAGGTCTATACCTTGTGACTTCCTTTGAGGGGATCAGGCTACATAGTTCACATTTTTATGCAAAACTTGGTCAGGGTTCAAATGATCACCCATGTAAATTTGCAAAGATAAACAAAGAAAGATGAAAGCCAATGCTGTTATAGCCATAATGCAAAACAGGTGTCAACAGAAAAATGCTGTTTTCTTGTGTCACATGAGATAAGGAGTTTTACATGATCGTAACAGAACTGAATATGATCTATGAGTTTAGAGCAATGTTATTTTCATTAAGGACATTCAATGAGCTTGAGTCATATATATGAATGGACTAAGTGACTGCTTGGGTCTGCAAATACATTTATAAAAAATAATGAGCAACATGACAGGGACATTAGGCATTGATGCAACTGAAATTTGATTTACTGAAAGTTACAATCACATAATCATATTGTGATGTTATAGGTGTAAGTTGGAATAGGCTTCTAAATTGTACTGGTCATTAAAATAAAATGGCAAAAAGACATTTTTGGCAGTAAAATCCTACAGTCAGAGAAACATAAGGAAAAATACGTTTAAATTGGAGCCTTACAATTGTGCAATTTAAAAAACCCTTATTTTTTTTTTTTTGGTTTTTATCTTGCATACATGAATATAAAACCTGAAAGCTATCTACAAGAATGTTAGTGATCTTGTAAAAGAATAAACTTTGGTTTCAAATGTCTATAAAACATACTGGTAACACTTTATTTTGATGGTCCCTTTTGAACATTCAGTTAACTATAAGTAACTTTGCAACTACATGTCAACTAACTCTCATTAGAGTATCAGTAGACTGTCTGCTTCATATCTGCAAACTCTTTATTGTGATGGTCCTCCAACAGACACTCTACTGACTATAAGTAACTTTGCAACTACATGTCAACTTATTCTAACCCTAACCCTACCAGTCTACTAATACTCTACTAATACTCTAATGAGAGTTAGTAGACATGAAGGTGCAATGTTACTTATAGACAACAGAATGTGTTAAAGGGACCATCAAAATAAAGTGAAACC